>CM056055.1:199904692-199989692 GCA_029574335.1 Rana kukunoris | reverse complement strand
CTGCCTTTCTTGGAAGCCTTCTTACTGCTGTTGCATCCAACAGGTACATCTTGTGAAAAGACCTCTTCTCTCCTTTTTTTAATAGTGTGGGGTGGAATTGGTGACTTTAAACAGCGTTTTTTTTTTTCCCTCTTGCCTCTCTGGTGGTATAATTTTTGTGTAAAGGTCGAGCTGCCAGTACAGATTTGTGCTCTATATAAGACAGCGAAAGGCTTGTGGAAAGAGCGTTTTCTGCAACGTTTTAAGAAATATCTCCGTAGTTTGCAAAGTATTGGGTTAGCATTTTTTTTGGTTGTCTTTATTTAGAGGTGTTTATTTTGTTAACAATATTTTTTTTAACTGTGTCAATCCTTTTCTATATCTTTGTTATTGAAATACTTATTAAACAAATTAAAGGGTCTTTATTGAGACATTTAATGGAGGACACAAAAGGACTTCCCCTTTTTTTTTATTTTTTCTATTTTTATTCTTTTATTTCTTGAGAAATTAAGTCTTTATTATTCAGTGGTTGATTAAGTATTTTTGGGAGGGTTTTTGAATTGAGGGAGGGGTAAAGTATAGGAACACTGAAAAGTTTTCTGTGTCGAGCTATCAGACCACAATGAAGTCCAGCAGATGTTTTTATGGCAAAGTGTGTTTTTTGTGTGGCTTGTGCCAATTAATTAATTTATATCGCTCTATCTATATCTAATATGTCTGTCTGTGTAATTTCACACACTTTTTTTTTTTTTAAGATCGTGGAAGGTAGGGTGTTACTTACTGTGTGTTTGTGTATTCAGTCTTAAATCCTTTGCAACAGATACTGTGATTTATCTATTTTGTTTGTTTAGCCACTACTTCTTGTTTTGGGTGGTCTAACCTTACAGATTTAGTGCTGAGATTGTCCTTTTGTGAATTTGGTAGCTGGTGGACTCCCTACAGATTAATGAGTTTAGAGAAAAAATGAAGATGGTTATAGTCGAAATGGGTTCTTATTTGGTCAACTTTTCCATAAAATGTCTTCATAGAATAAGTTCAATGACAATAGGAGTAGCTGTGTTGATGGGACTTTTTAGTGCAAATTTGCACCTTTCAGCATTGCTAGGTGTGAAATCCATCAAACTGTAGTTGAATGATTTTTCTTGAAGGGTCCAATCCATCAAACTGTAGTTGAATGCTTTTTCTTGAAGGGTCCATATCAGTACCAAGAGCTGACTTCAGAATCTGGTTTGCTTCTCTGTCTGTCTGGTCAGGTTATTGTTCTAAACTTGAGCAAGCTCCTTTCATAGCCAGTTCACCCAGCCTAGATAATGTGCTGATGTTAAGAGGCTGAAAATGTTTTGGGGTTCAGAAGCTGGTCCTACAGGCTTTTGAGCTCTCGTTTTTTTTTTTTTGCCCGGAAACTCTGACCGCAACTACAGTTGTGTTTGTGGCTTCTGGAACTTGCGCTGTTCATAATTTTTTGTCATTTGTTTTGTGTTTTATTGTTTGCCTTTGCATAGAATCAGGCCTCAGAGACTGTTGATGGTTCACGATAAGTCTTGGAACATTCTGCCCTCTTTGCTGCAGTCTTAAATTGCAATTTTAAGAAACATTTCAAACTCCAGAAAACTTAAAAAAAAAAAAAATGTGGCTTTGCTGCAATCTCTTGTCTTGGAAAGTCTGCCTTTTTGAAAGCCTTTTAACTTGTGAACTTCGAACCACTTACGAGTGTAACTTCAGCTTTTTTTCTTAGCAGATAACCGAGCAGGAGCAAAGAAAAAAGTTGAAGAAAAAAAGTTCAAATGCATTTTTTCGGTTCCCAAATATCTTTATTGTTTATGCTTTTCTCCCTCTAGTTAGTTAGTCATTTTCTCCATTTCCTAAAGCAATTTTATCTGCTGCTGCCTTGTTTTTTAATCTATAGATTATCGTTTTTAAGCTGTAAGTTGCTTGCATGCTATTTCGAGTTTTGGCCAAATCTTCCGTAGAATACAATTTTTATTTAGCGTTTTACATAAAATAAACTATAACCGTAATGGGGCATTTCGGGATCTAAAAGCTTCTGCAAAAGCTTACATTTATCATCTCCTGAAAGTATAAATCCTTGGCGTTAAGTGCGTGCTTTTTCCATTTCATTTTGTCTTACTAGGAGGGGAGTGCTGGCTATTTGCAAGTTGTATTAAAATGCACTTACTCAGATCACCGAAAATGCTACTCAAAGCAGCTTGTGTTGTGGTAGGCACAAATAACCCGATTCCAAGTTTTACGATGCATATTTTTTCCCCCTTATTGGTTTTGAATTATCCTTGGCAGCTGCAAGATTTTTTTATTTTAATTTTTTTTCGAACGTGGGAACCTGTTGAGCAAAAACATTTTACGTCCATTTGAATGGCAACACCACACAGCGATACTGTTTACTCAAACACTTTGAGGTGTTTGGATTAAAGTTTTACCTCTTGGTTCTCCTCCCAGGCTTAAGTGAATGAGTATGGGACCGATCTCGCCTTCTTTTTCCCTGTGTTTTTTTTTTTTTTTAAGGACGGTATGCAGCCTGTGTTGGGTTTTCGGCAGCATAGCAGGGCCTCAACATGGTGCCAATGTATTATTTATTCTGGCTAATCCTTACTAATGTGCAAAGTCAGTTTGTTACTGCTTCAGCAAATGGCTCTTTAAGTAGAGAAACGGTTAAGCAGATCTATTGTAATAGGTGGCCCGGTCTCATGAAGAGATTTAAGGCAATGGCAAAGGGACTATTGTGTTGGCATTACCCTCTCTCAGCATGCAAGTATATTATCTGAACCACTGTGTGCCATGTTTCATAAGGAACATTTTTTTTTAATAAGGGGGCTCAATTTTCAGTACAACAATTGCTCTCCAATAGGATTATCATAACGTGAAATAAAGAAGAAAATTCTGAGCGCTCTGGCAAATTAAAAGCCGGGCTTCTTAGCTCTGTTACTCCATGTAGTAAAATCTTACTCAGTAAGGAAGCCCACTACAGCCAGTGCAATTCCGATTCTTGATCTCGACAAATCGGGAGTAACATCTGATTGTTCCATTTTTTTTTTTTTTTTTTTTTTTTTTTTTAAAGTGTATTTTTGTGCGTGAACTCGAGAGAGAGGAGCCGGACTGCAGGAGTTGGGAGTAGGCAGACCCTCCCCCCGGAGGCAATCGCCATCCTTCTCCATGCCCCTGGTGGCAATGGCGGGTGTGAAGGGGGGCCTCCCACTCACCCCGCCCTACCTGCTCCTCTTGGGAGCCCAACTGGGGCCCAACGGGACCCCAATGGGGCAGAGGGACTCCCCCTATGAGGGAGTGAGGGGGCCTAGCCCACCCAGCCAGCCCCGTAGGTCCTTCGCCTCTCTTTATTTTTTTTAGGAGACCGCATGGCCAAAGTGCATGTGTTTTAAACCAATTTCGTGTGCGTGCAAGTGTGGTGGTTTTTGTGGGGGGGTGGGCGTACTAAGCACAGGCGTACCTTGCATAGCACACCCACCGGGAGCCGGGCTGAGACCACCAAACTCAATTCACATGTAGCCGAGACCGGGATCCGAACCCTTGGCTGCAGAGGTGAATGGCTTGTCAGCGCAGTGCCAATCACGTTGAGCCACCACAGCTCTTGATTGTTCCATTTTTGGTGCCTTCTAGTTTTGTAAAAAGGAACAAAAACTTTGAATTAAAAAACCCCTCTTTTAAAGTCATCCACGATAATTTCTTTTTGCGTAACTTGGGAAGAGTTTGTCATGATTTGACATTCCTTTGTCGCGCATCTGTGTTGAATGACGCCACAGGGAACCTAATGTGGCTCCCCTAAGAGTAAAATTGCGTGTTGTTAGCTCTCGCTATTAGATGCAGTAGCAAAACACAGAATTTGCCATCGTAACATATTTTCATATATATTAAAAAAGACAATTATATGGAATACTTTTAGGAAAGAACAATTGCATTCACTGATTAACCTGCCTAAAGGTTCTGTAGCTCTGCAGAAATATTGGACATATTTTTGAATTTGCTGCACACCATTTTTTTTTTTTTTACTCGTATTATTGGCCATTTCAGGCTGGGTTAAGGCTAATTGTACAGAACCCACCCTTTCAATATGGACTCCAAATCCTTCAGGTCCATTAACTGCTTTGTCTAATATTTGTCGGTGTTAACTGCACCTCGAGTGAGAATTTTGGCTTTGTATCCCTTCAAAATAGTTGGATTTAGACTTTTACCTGTGTTTTTTTTTTTTTTTTTTTGCTTTTCTGTGGGCTATACAAAAAGTTCAATTGCATGTGACCCTTTTAATCTTTTATTAGCAGGGCAATGACCTCTTGCATGCTTTTGCGCGTTTGGCAACACATTGATGTTAGTGAGTCGTAAATAACTTTTATCAACCAGGGGTTTAATACAGGGATCTCCAAACTATGGCCCTCCAACTTTTGTGGAACTACACGTCCCATTAGCATTGTATAACTCTGATATTCAGATGTAACTAAGCATGATGGGGAATTGTAGTTCCTGAACAAATGGAGGGCCATAGTTTGGAGTCCACCTGGCCTAATGCATTGGTGCTCAACCTGTGGCCTTCCAGCTGTTACGGAACTACAAGTCCTATCATGCCTCTGCCTTTGGGAATCATCATGCTTGGAACTGTCAGCCTTGCAATGCCTTATAGGACTTGTAGTTCTAAAACAGCTGGAGGCCCACAGATTGATCAACCAGGGTCTAATGCAACTAAGGCTGGCCATGCATTAATCAATTTTCTTATTCTATTCCCTTTGGAGAAACTATGTAGTCCAAGGGCCTGCCTGATTACATATAAATTGTAGGTGTTTCCTCCTATCATATGGTTTTGGTAACTCTGAAGGGAAATTGTATAATGTATAGCCAGCCTAACCATGCTTAAAAGCTAGTGTGCAGTTAAATTCTAAGGGTCGTTTTAGACCTAAGATGGCGGAGGGAAGAATTAAGCTCCATAGTATTGCTCCATTGAATAGTTTGTAGACCAGGCATGCCCAGTTTCGACTGAGCAATTCATACTTATACACTGAGTAGATATCTCCCTTACTAGTAGGTCGAAAAAGTAGTAGAGCCCATCTGAGAAAGTCCACTAAAAATATTTTAGTATCTTCCCTATAATTAATCTAGCTAATTTCTTCAGGTTCGGAGACTGCCCATAAGCATACAATAGTTTCACAATCTCTCAAATGATGGTCATCTCAGGGGTTCTCGGGTGGTATCATGTTTGATCACTTTGTGCCATTGACCGATCTGATTTATATAGCCTTAGTAGTTAATTAGGTTCAGTCAGTGCCTTATTTTTTTTTTTTTTACCGTTGGTTAATTAGGTTTAAAACCTTTTTAATTTATCAGCCTCAGTAGTTAAAGGAATGAGCTGGCAACATGTCACATAAGGCGGTACTTGTTCCTCAGTGACTCCATTTTGCTCCATGTTGTCTAGTCCTACGTGTTTCCATGTTATGTCTTGGCGTGAATGTCTTCGCCTTCACTTAAACTATGACCTTCTCCTAATCTGCATCCTTGTCTGCCGTCTTGAATACCAGCCTCGGCTATTTGTGCCATTTTGTGATGCGCCTGGTATGCCGCCGTTATCTGCGAATGCGCGCCTGTCAAATATTCTGACTCCTCTTATCTGAGACCTAATTATACATTTTGGCTTTGAGATGTGCCTGAACCTCCTGTCTGAAACTTTTTGATCTTGCAGTCTAAGAGTGAGAAACATGTCACAATTCTAGAGAACGTTAAACTGTGTAGGCCAAGGTCACTGGCAGTGAATGTGATCCCTGTGTGTGTGTGTGTGTGTGTGTGTGTGTGTGTGTGTGTTCATTCCGGGAGCTGCGTCCTTTACTTTCTGACTCGACACACTGTAGCAATGTTAGTGCTGTGTATATAATGAAATGAAGACTTGGAGGAGGTGACGAGTGCCACTGATAAGAGAAGTCAAAGATGTATATTTTTTACTTTTTTTTTTTTTTTTTTTTTGCACATTTTTGTTTTGTGCATTAAACAAAAATAAAATATTAAATATATACATTTTTAAATTAAGCTTGTACATTTTCAATACACTGGGTATGTAGATTTGGGTTTTGTAGTTATTTGCAGCTTGCTTTTTGTATACAGTTTTTATGGAGTAGTGTACACCACACCTTATGTTGTTTTTCCTAAAGATAGACCTGAAGATGGTCTGTTGGTCAATTTAACGTTCAAACCCAACCTGCCAATTTGGACCGCCAAGTTGTCAGTTTGGCTGAAACCCGGCGAGCTAAGCAGACATTGTATCTTCAGTTATACTGACTGGTGTCATCAGTTACACTTTTTTTTATTGGTTGAACTAGATTTAATGACATGCGGCTTTATTTTTTTTCAACCGACTATGTAATGGACTCAAGATAGCAGTCATGTTGCATGAAGCAGTTTGTTGAGTCCATTGTGGAAAGGCAAGTGGCTCCCTATGAGTAAGCTGTAGAACCTCTTCTTCTTTTTTTCTTTTTTTTTTTTTCTTTTGATTTTAGCAGAATTGTGAACTGTGTGAGTCACACTTTAAGCTGGCTGACGCAGTGCAGATCTTGGTTCTGTTTCTTCTTTGCTGAGTGTTGGTACTTGTTGGCGTCTGGTTTCTGTCTAAACTGACTAAGCTTACAGACACAACTGTGGAGACCAAGGATTACCCTAAAGTATACAAGAGGAGAGACTGGAATGCCTCTCAGCCTAAAGTCTTAAAGGAAGTCTTGCTTCCAGGTTTTGAATCTCTGAACACTTTTTCGGGTTCCTGAACTTTATTTTATTTTTTTATTTTATTTTTCTCCTGTAAAACATGAAGTCAGAGGTTGTGATGAGAAAAAGATGAAGTAGGTGAGTGGACTTTATTAGTAAAGTTTAAAAATTTTGGAAACGACAATTACATGAGACAAAACCTTCCAAGTTTCTTACCGTTTATTGTCTTTGATTTGGTAGTGTTCAAAGATCTACCAATCCGGATAACATTAAGTTGGTAGTGTTTAGTAGGGCATGCAAATTACAAACCTCATTTTTATTCAACTCTTAGAGTACAATCCTCTATCGAAATGAGCCCCAAGTATTGTGTGCAGATTAACAATTAAACTTTTTTTTTTTTTTTTTATATGTGTAATGGTTACAGTCGATAGCTATCGGAAAGCTCCATGCATGTGATTCAAGGTCAGGGATATGATCTAACAGCAAATATTTTATCAGCCAGAGTAAACATTTTTTAACTGGTTTACTGAACATATCCTATGTGACGGGAAGCCAATATGCAAAAAAATAAAAAATCAGCAGATTTTGACCTATTTTTTTAACCTGCAATTTCTGTAGGTTTTGTCAACTATTTGTATCTTTTGGGGGTAAGAACAGGTTCCTAATTGAGAAGCAAGTGGTGCTTTTGATTCACTTTATTTTAATTGTTGCTTTCTAAGTGCCCCTGTTGTACATTAAAAAAAAAAATCAATGTTTATTGATGGCAATGACTTTACCTAGACCTACTTTTATGGCCATGAAAAAATATGAATTTATTTGGGTTGTGGGGTGGAATTTATTTGTCAGTACCTGGGCTTCACTCTAGGTGTATTGCCGGGTATTACCGTGGGCATAGTTGTCGCAGCTTGGTCATTTCTTTTGTTTATCTGGTGCCTAGCATCATTAAAGATTGGCGGAGCTGGTATTTTTATACATTACTGTTTTTTTTATAATTGTACTGTAACCTAAACAAGGCTCTTAAATACTGATGATAGTCTATATTAAGGCAAAGTTTATAATTTAAAAACCTATTAATCGGCTACCTATTCCAACTAGTTGCCCATTACCGTTATTTTTTGGCTACCTATTATGCTACTGACTGACCTCAATGGTGTTTGGATTCAGAGACACAATTTTTGTATTTTAATATCATAATTGAATAAATCTTTTTTTTTTTTCCCCGTTTCCTATAATAATAAAAAAAAATTAAGCTATACCACACACATCTTGATCAAATCTTAATTAAAATAAGAAAAAATAAAATTATCCAACTTGTCTAATTTCATCTTCAGTTGAGTCTGTTGAAGGTGATCAAAAAAGTGTCCACTTATGCTTCTTTATGGAACCAATGGAATTATCAAGATTAGGTTGTTGAAACAATTGGGTTTAAATGTCTGGATCATATTACGACCCTTTTTTTAGTGTTCGCCTCTTATTTAGAGGTCACTGTATTGTTTAAAATAACTACTTGATAAACGGCCAGGCTGCGCTTCTGTGAATATGGCCTCCATTGTTTCCTGGCTATGTTGGTGCTAAGTTACTTGGAAATAGCATTTAAAAGACGTGTTTTACAAAATCTGGTGCGGCTCTACATGGTAGCCAATCGGCTTCTAACTTCAGCTTGTGCAGTTGAGCTTTGACAATAACAACCTGGAAGCTGATTGGTTTCTATGCAGAGCTGCACCAGATTTTGCACTCAAGTTTAAGTAAATCAACCCCTTTGTGTTTGGTAATTTCAACAACCTTTACCAATAGTATGTGGTTTTATTGGGAACAATATCTTACCTTCCTCTATTGCTTGAATACGGTTGGGTCATAAACGGTGTAGGTTTGTTTGTCACCTAATTAACCATTAATTGGTTATCACCTCAGAAAGACGATATGTTAATTGGATGTGTCCACCATTTGTCGTCTTTGACCTGCATGCATTTTTATTTTCACATCTGAAGTCTGCAGCAGAAAAACACCTTGTAGAAGGTGAATGTACCACCATCTGTCTTTTTTGTATATGTGGGTCTTTATCTGTCTTGAGTAATTTTACTTTTTCTCTTTCCCTGTCCTTTGATCTTTATACTGCTTCTGATAGCTGTAAAGATCTACTGGTGCAAAGATATAGCTTTTGTTTTAGCATCCTTATGTGGCTCACTTTCTTTTCACCTTGAGATTGCGCACAGCATTTGGAGCTTTGTTATTGACAAGGGTGGTAACATGAGAAAGTAGAGGGATGGTGTCTTCATTGGAAGAACCAAGGGTTTTTAATAACGATGACTGCTAAAGTAAATACTTAACGGATATGACCGATTTATTTATTGCATCCAATTTCCAGTTAATATTTTGCTGAGCGCATTTTGGAACATGAATTGATCTGAAAAGGTTTAATCTTTTTTTAGTCGCTGACTCTGGCCCATACGATTGTCTATGGTTGCTGGCTTTGGTCCACCCATCTTCCTCTAGTACATTTCAATTGGTCCATTACTATGACTGACCTCTTTACCAACCAACAATGAGGTGGTGGAAGGAGCTGGCCAGTTCCTGAGTACATGAGAACGTGGTTGTGTTGGCATGAACAGGTTTAGTTTACGGTAAGAGGACACAGGAAAATATGTTTTTATGGGCAATATTGAAGTTTGTCAGGAGAAAAAGTAGTTTATTTTTTTTGTACAAAGAAAAAGATAGATTAAAGCGCAGTTCCACCCAGGAAAACAACATTTGCCCATTTTGTTTAAAAAAATTAAATAAAAAAAAAAACCTGGAAAAAAAAAATACTCACCCGAAATACCTGTTGCTATGCGGAAGTCCGTAATCTGCCTCTTCCACACCGCAGTGTCTTTTCTTCTGCTTGTGAATGGGGCGCGCTGCTTTCTGGGAACTGTGTGTGTTCTCAGAGAGCAGCCGCCCATTCACAAGCCAGCGTGAGACTCACGCAGGCGCAGTAGGAAATGGGCAGTGAAGCCGTACGGCTTCACTGCCTGTTTCCCATAGTGTGAATGGCGGCGCGGGACCTGGATCGATCGTGGGACTGGCATCGGGGGGGCCATCAGCGCGGGCAAGTAGGACAAGGTAAGTGTCCCTATTTAAAGTCAGCAGCTACACTGTTAGTAGCTGCTGACTTTAAAAAAAAAAAAAAATTGCGGCTGGAACACCCCTTTAACTTTGGTTACCCAGTGTGTTGAATATATTGGGTGCTCTTCATAAATATTTCCCCCCGCAGTAATACAAGGCGAAAAGGCCTTTGGCACGAGTTGCAAGCTTGCATTTTTTGGCTAAAATACAAACTAATGCTTCACTTTTTCCTCTGTGTGTGTTCAGTATCTGTAGTAAATGGATTCTGTGATTGCTGTGAAGGAAAAACCTTGATGATTTATAACAACCGGAGACAAGAAAATGAAAACAAAAGTGGTGTTTCCAGTTTTCATCTTTCATTACATGGGAAGAAAATTAAACAAAAATTTGATTTGGCTACTGGAAACGGTTGCAGTGTTTTTTTTTTCAATTTGTTATATAGTTTTTGTTATCACATAGATGAAAAGTGAAAATATCCCCCCCCCCCACCCCCTTTTTTAAAGGGGTTGTAAAGGTTAGTATTTTCTAAATTGGTTCCTTTAAGCTAGTGCATTGTCGGTTCACTTACCTTTTCTTTTAATTTCCCTTCTAAATGTTTTTTTTTCTTTGTCTGAATTTCTTACTTCCTGTTTCTCCTCAGTAAACTTGCCACCATCATCCGAACAGCTTACTGAACAGGAAGTGAGAAATTCAGACAATTTTTTTTTAGAAGGGAAATTGAAGGAGAAAGAAAAGGTAAGTGAACCAACAATGCACTAGCTTACAGGAACCTATTTAGAAAATAAAAAACGAACCTTTACAACCCCTTTAAGGTTTTACCTCATATAATTATAATATGGTTCTGGTAAATCTGAAGGAAAAAAAAATCTACAGAAAATTGTATAGTGTGTATCCAGCTTTAAACAGTGTGATCCTGATGCAAAACCTTTTTTGGAAATATCTAGAGCAAAAACTTGCACTGAAATGTAGACTTTTCATTGTGGGGTTGATTTTTATTTTTATTTGGTAGCTTTAGGCAGGTGCATTGACACAATTTTGAATTTGGAGAAGATAGAGTAAACGGTCATTGACCATTGCTTGGTAATACAAGTTTTGGACACCTCAAAATGCAAGTTTACCGATGCCGTTGTCTTCGATGGGCCTTCCAATGCACAAAAACACAGATATGCAAAATGTAACTTTTTATTATTTTCAAAAAACTACAAAGTGATGTGTGTTGCATCATAGTTGTGATTATAGCAACATTTTCCAACATTTGCAAGTTAATGTGGTCTATAGTATTGTATCCATCAGCTAATAGAACAAGGTTTATATTTACTTAATCATGGATGATCAGTTGTGGTATCTAGTGGGTTTCAACTCTTTCATTGGCATTATTGGCTTATGTAGTGGTTTCATTGCCATCATAAATCCAACAAACCGGTTCGTCAGAAGCCCATCGTCAAATGGATTTCTGTTGAGCAGGAGCCTACTGCACCATCCAAACTGTTTCTCCATAGATACAGTATGGTGAGTGAGTGAATTTCACCCTAAGACAGGAAGTGCTTTTACTAGTAGGATCACCATGTACAAATTAAGAAACGAATCCAGCCACCACATTCAAGGACCAGTGCAAAATATACAAATTTAAATTTAATTCTAGGGTGTAGATACATTTTAATGTTTTCCGATTTGTATGCATCCATTTTGTTTTGTAGTCATGCATGTCAGACACCTGTGTGTACAGACCCCTTCAGACTAAAATGTATCGAAAATACTCTACGTTTCCTATTTTGTTGTTGGTAAAAGCTGTAAAGCCGCTTAGCTCAGTAGCCAGAAGCCATCAGATCTTCATCCATTTAGCTGAGGTGTTCCATCATTTATTCATGTTAGAATTTCTTATTCATTAAAAAAAATAGTTTCTGTAGTATTTTAGCATCCACCCTGAGTGCTTAAAAATTAATAACCTTGTTGAATAATGTGCCCGGTTATTGTGAATTATTAATGACTGGAACCTTGGTTAAAATCTGGTTGCACTCTATTTTTTTTTCTTGCAGCTGCCTGGTGAGTAAGAGACGCTTCTAGAAGCGAGGTGATGAAGGCAGCATGAAAATCATACAATATGTAAAGGAATGCTCCATGTTTATTCCTAGGTGATAAGGGCAGGATGGAAATTCTACGATACGTAAAGGAATGCTCCATGTTTAGCCTTAGCCTTCCAGAGTCCACTTCCTGTAACTTCTAAGATCTCAGCATTTGAAAATATCTTCGTATCCCATAGAATAATTTTGTGCCTTCTATTACATGAGCTTTTTTTTTATTTTTAAGCTTTGCAGGTAGTGGAGGGGGGGGGGGGGGATTATATGTTCTTTCTATGTATTAAAACATGCCGTTCTCAAACCGGATTCTGTGGGACCCTTGGGTTCTTTCAGAGTTTGTTGGGGGGTTCCCCCAGCCATGGCTGAGTGACCTCCCATCTGATGATGCCTGCATAGTTCCAGGGCTAACGCCACTTGGCAAAACCATCAGCACAACCCTGATGATTACCTTGGCTGACTTAAGGGTGGCCTTCCGATTTCCGTTTATAAGAGGTTGTGTTCTTCTACTGGCTGCCAATGTAAGGGACATTTTATCCATTGACATCCAATGATTTGGTTTTAGTATTGTATTTTCTTAGTTCCAGTTCCTTCACCATTGACAGAGCTGGTAGTTTAACATAAATTATCTTTTTAGCTGGCTAAACCAAAACTGTCCATGCCATTCTTCCCACTGACCATCATTGTACGGGCTGCATTCTTCCTACTGGCCCCCAATGAATTGGTTAAACCAGCAGCATGGCACCAGTCATCTTTTTAGCTTTCTGTAATGGTGGCATTCTTCCCACTCACCACTAATGTAGGGGTAATTTTTTTAGAATGGACCCCCGATGAATTGGTTAAGCCATGGCTTCCTCAAGACTGAGAAATATAAGTGGAAGACGTGAATACTGTTGATATCTAGCTGCAGTATGCCCTATGGCAACAGTCTCTGAGCAGTTCTGAAAGTCAAAGTGAACCAGGGTTCTTTATTGGTTCTTTATTATACGGGCGTCAACTTGTGGGCGTCCTTCCAGTTTGCACCCAGCCATAGTAACCACCTGTATGTTTGGAAACAATATTAATTTCTATGGTATTTGATAGTTTATGGAACTGTTTGTGTTTGGTGACTCTTTGCAGTCATCTATGGGTTTATGGTAGGGCTAAGTGGTATATGGCCTTACAAAGATGGGAGCTTTTTTTGTGATAAAAGAAAAGCAGGTAGTCCCTAAAAGAATGTTAATAAGGGAAGAGGAATCTTTGGTCGGTTTGATTACAAAGGAGCTGAAAGATCTTATGATGGAAATGTAGGATTGCCTTAGAGGTTTGAGTCCTTTGATTTAGAAAGGGTTTGGTCTGTAAGTGGCCTTTATGGTGACCATTTTGATCAGTGCAATGGCACACCAGAAACAATTGTTCTCTATGTGCCATGTTCGTACTGTGTGTGTGTGTGTGTGTGTGTGTGTGTGTGTGTGTGTGTGTGTGTGTGTGTGTGTTCAAGGCCTTGCAGGGGGCCAATGCCAGCCATGGTGGACTTTTTTTTTCTTTTTTTTTTTTGTCTGCCATGGACACTTCAGGCCTTTTTTGCTGCTTCTTCCACCCAAACTTTCATGAGTGATATTTGAGGAAGCCAAATCAGTTGGCCTTATTGGCAGTACGGCCCTGTGTGAATTGTATACAAATGCAGGTTACAATGTACTATTGTGCAAGAACTGTTATGCAAAGTGTTAGTGTTATACTGTGACATTTAAATAAAGTTCCAACAAAAACAAACAATGCACTGTTACAACTTACACCGGCCAATACAAAGCGTATACCGGAATATGTGTTCTCTAGATCAACCTTTTTACCACTGGGGAACCCTAAAAATAATTTTCAGGTCTCGGAACCCCTGATAAAACCCATTCATTGGGGGGTCAGTGGGAACAATGCCCCTTACTTTGGTGGTCAGTGAGAAGAATGCCCTTTTTTTACAGTAGTGGTAAGATTGCCCCCTTACAGAGAACTATGAAGATCATTGGTGTAATACCACTGGCTCCTCCAAGTGGAATTGGCTCAGAACTATGTAGGCACCATCAAACAGTAGCCTAATCAGCCACAGCTCATGGAACCCCTAGCCACCTTTGGAGGAACCCTAGGGTTCCACAGAACCCTGGTTGAGAATGGCTGCTCTAGACCATAACCTGTACCAGCTAGTGTGAACGGGCCTTTTTTAATTAAGATTCAGAAAACGGTCAAGATGGACTATTTTTCCAAGGGTTCCCCTAACACCTGAAAATTATTTTAAGGGTACCTGTGGGGTAAAAAGTTGACAAAGACTGCTCCATAGTATTTCCCATTCATTTCCCCTGGCAGCTACATACATGTAGGGAGGGGGAAAGAAACTGAGTCAGCACAGACAGTAATACAATTCCAAAAGATAGGGCTATGATGTGCGAGAATGGAGGGGGCTGTGCTAGGGAATTGACATCCCAAACTAGCCAGATTTACTTCCGGGTTCGGAATCCCATTGCAAGCCAATAAACATTTATGGAAAGGGAAATCTCTGCAGGTAAATATTTAAAATATAGATTTTTCTGTGCTTTTACCTGCTATTTAGGTTGGCGACAGGCATTCTTTAATGAATTTGCAGGTTAATAAATTGTCTGCCTGAATTGTGTGGGGATTATAGGAATATAATAGCTTGCCTTTTTAAGGTTAACTTCAGATTATTTGCTTTTTGTTTTTTAGTGTTCTTTGAGTTTTGCTTTTGATGCAGCGCAAGTGCGCGTATCTTGTTATCGACCCCGAACAATGTCACCCACGCGAAGCAACTATACTGCGCCTTGCTGTAATAACCGTGTTGGCTGCATAATGAATGTAAAGCAGGCTGCTCATTGATAAACACGTTGGATGCAAATTTGTTGTATAGGTCAGAGATCGCTCTCCAGCAAGTATCCGCGCACTCGAAACTTCAAATATATACATTGGAATATAAAACGCTTATTAATGTTCACAGATGTTGCACTTTAATCCCATGGAATGATTGTTTTGGAGCAGCGGGAGATTTATTAGGCCTGTATTGTGTGAAATTGTGTGTGTGTGTGTGTATAAGCTTCTGTTTAAATTGCAAACTGCTAACTTACACCAGTAATGGACTGTGGGGTGTCGGAGAGGTAACCTTGCTCGGCGTCATGCAATACTGAGTGCCTATGCGGTAAACAGTTTCTTCCAGACCACTTGCCTCATTTATTTCTTTTCTTTTTTTATTTGATTTAAAGCAATTCACATTTTTTTCCAGTAAACCTTAAAATCTTCCAAGAAATGCTTATCAAAAGTTGCTTTTAATTATGCCTGGCTGTGACCCTGTTGTTGAAATAGAAGCTCATAAATGGATTGGGAAAGTGGACGGTGCTCACAGCCAGCAATATATCAGCTAAGTGACATTAATGTGGACCTAGCAGGCAGTATTAAGGAGAGCCTTGCACAATAATTTTTTTTTCCCAACCCCCCCTCCCGTATTTATTTATCTATTTTTATGCCCCAATCCCCTCCAGTTTTTTTACCTTAATTTTTTATTTATTTGATGTTTATTATATGGAGGGGACATGTTTTCCACATGAAGTTGGGTTCCATTGTTAAATTCAGAGAGACAAGTCTTCCGTGTGCGTGCGCCAATCTTCATCCTCGAACAATCGTCAATATTCCCCTTTGCACACGTTCCAGGTAGGGTTGTCCCGATACCAGTATCGGTATCGGGACCGATACTGAGCATTTGCGGGAGTACTTGTACTCGCGCAAATGCCCCCGATGCCAGATCCGATACTACGCCCCCCCTCGCCGCCGCATACCGCAATGCCGCCGCCTAGTTAATCAGCGCGGGGAACATTACAGCTTTCATTTGAATAGCTGTGTGTACCCCGCCGCGTATAGACACTCCCCCTTGCTCGGGCACTTTGATAGACAGATCACCCGTCCCCAGGATTTGTGGGGGGAGGACATGGCTGCATTTGTGGACACATTTTAAAAAAAGTATCGGTATCCAGTATCGGCGAGTACATGGGGGAAAAAAGTATTGTACTTGTACTCGGTCCTAAAAAAGTGGTATCAGGACAACCCTAGTTCCAGGAATAGGCTCAAAAGTAATGGGTGCTGCAGCTACAACCAGCTGGAGACTGGAACATGCACAGAATAGTGTACATTTTTGCCACCAACTATAGATGAACTTCGGCGTGTTCGCACACTCCACGTACAGAGCCCGCCAGGAATTTGGTGCTGCGCTAATCACAGGCAGTAAGACATTTCTCGATCTCTGCAGCCACCCATCGGGACAATGTCTCACTGCCCGTGATGAGCGCAGCGCAGTGCCGACTTCCTGGCGGGCTCTCCACATGGAGAGTGCGAACACACCGGAGCTCATCCCTATCCTTTACACCGCAGATCTTCAGACGATTCTTTATTGGAGAGATCGCATCCCAGCAAGGAGGTGCAATGATTTGGAGGACACACGGGACCTCTTTATCAGGAACGTGAGCCATTGCATTCCTCGTGAAAAGGTTCTCCTCCTTGGCTCCGAAACATTGCACCTCCTTGCTATGATGCGATCTTTCTCTTCTAAAGAACAATTTGTACTTCGCCTGAAGGGTGTGCTGGCAAATATTTATGATATTGTTCCTAATCCTTATCCTGGCATTGTTCAGATAACTTAACTTAATTTCCACTTATTATATCCCGATGATTGCCCTAACTTTCCAATGCCCCTGAGGCATACACGATGCAGGTATTCCCAGGTTTCCAGCTCTGACCCATTTCAAGGAAGAAGAATCCCCAAAATGAAGAGGCTTCAGTCCCGATGCCGTTTAGTAGCTCAGAGCAGAAATTATGCCTCTTCTTGGATACTGCCATGGTAAAATCTGTTACGCTAACTCGCATATCAAATTTGGACACTATTGTGCATCTTAAAGTGGAACTTCCGCTCATCTGATTCCTCCCCCTCCTCTGGTGCCTGGCAAAGGGGGTGACACAGGAGTCTGGGCTGCGGCCCATGACGTTGGCACGGGGCTCACTTCTCAGGTCACCGGGCCATCAGGAGAGACGAGCGGACCTTGCGTAGTAGGGTTCCCGGCGTGAAGCCAAAAGGCTACACTGCCACGTACCCTTACCCGCGATGGTGGTGGCAGCAGCGGATGCAAACATCAGCTGCCGGTGCCAACATCACTGGACCCCTAGGACAGGCAAGTGTCCATTTATTAAAAGCCAGCAGCTGCAGTATGTGTAGCTGCTGGCTTTTAATTTATTTGGGCGGAGCACTGCTTTGTTTTCCAGTATAATCTTAAAAACCTATTGAAAAGGGGAATACATGAGAAGCTATAACGGTGTGACCCATCTCCCTGAATGTAAAATGCCAACAAAAACACAACAAATCAAATTAAACATATGATAACAACATGCATCAGCAGATATTGCTATAAACACTAGTTGACATAGTCTTCACTTAATGTGTTACTAAACCCACAACAGTAAAATCAGTCTGTATATGCAGTAAAAGCATGCTTGGTATACTCACTGTGGAACCTAAGGTTAAAGGGTTACTAAAGGAAAAAAAAATCTTGGCTAAATAGCTTCCTTTACCTTAATGCAGTGCTGTTTTCAAGTCCTCATTGTTCGTTTTTGCTTTGATGTTGCTGTAATTACTCTCTGATCTCCACACTTCCTGGTTTCCTGATCACCACAGTACTGGTAGATTTCTCACTGTGGTCACTAATCAAGGAGGTGTGTGTAAAACCCTTCAGCACCAATCCAGTTTGGTTTTTCAAACCATCACTGCCCTCTATTGGCTCTCTGGCTCTGTACATCAGAGAGACAGTAAACAACAGCAAAAACGAAACTGAAAGTGCAGGCACATTATATGATAAATCAATTTTTAATCATTTTTAAAAGGAATCGGTTAACTATTATGTCTCTCTACCCTGTAAACAGTCATTTCAGCAATTTTTTTTCCTTTACAACTCCTTTAAGGTTAATCGTGGACATTGTGTTAAAAGGTTGTTTGATCCTGTCTTCTCTGATCCTCCCCTTCTTCCACTATCCCCAATCCATCTCCTGCCAGTACAGAGCTTTGGGGGCATTTTGAACGTGCTCAGTTAGGTGTGTATTGCTAGAGAGGGTGTTTTTTTTTTTTTTTTGTGGTAATGGTACATGTGATCAGCACAGGGATAATTAACACTGTCCAAGCAGGGGGTTGGGGGTCATGCAGCATCATAGGACAGTATTGGGACGATGAAAACACCTCCAAGCTTTAACCAGTGCTCCGCCGGACACTGACACAAGACTGCTATATACTGCTGATGAGGAAAGGTATTTGGCAGTCTAGATTTAGTAAAATAATTGCATTTCCATGTTCTGTACTGTGGAAGACCAGGTATAGTGAATGTAGGGGGCTTACTAAGACTTTAGAGGGACCTCTGCATTGCTCATTACACGCTCAATTTGATTTTCTCAGTGACAGGTGTACATTTTTTTTCCTATTGCAATACGTAAGTGGATGTCTTTGTCTTGGAACAGTGACAAAACAGTAAATTCTTATGGGTCGGAGATTGTGGTCATATTTGTTGTGTGTTTTTTTTTTTTTTTTTTATATAATATATTATTTTGCCTTTTTTTGTGGAGCTACCTTGTGTATGTTATGTATTATTTATTACATCCTCCATTATGGGTGTAATGCATTTTTTTTTTTTAAGGTTGAAGATAAGTGTGTGAATGGAAATCTACAACTGTGTTTAATTCCCGCAAACAAAATCGCTCTCGTCGGCGGGAAGTTAAAACAACGCTTTATTAGTAAACCTTCAACCTTTTGCGTTTCATAGGAGAGTGAATTTGTCAGCTGAACACAAAAACTGCATCAGTGCCTGTAAAACATGAGCTACCAATTTGTTCGGATAACGGTTTTAAAATAAATTACATACGGAAGTGGTCATCCCCAAGCTGCAGTCACAGGGGACATTATTTTTTTCTTTGGTGTGTGTTTTTTTTTTTTTCTCCGGCCTGCCTCATGCCTTTTGCTTTTGGCAGGGAAAATGATGCGTTTCTGCTCCTGCAGCCTCTTGGGATATCCCCGTCACAAATCCCAGGAGGTTTCAGGAGCAGGAGGGCAGACCATGGCTGCAATAAACCAGAAAAGACAGCAGGCTTCCAACGACGTAGGAGAAGGGAAGAGACCCAGCGTGTGGCAACGGAGAAGTGGATCGCAGCAGGACAACTCTGCATTCGCTGTGTGTGTGTGTGTGTGTGTTTTTGTGAAGTTAACCTTAAAAAATAAAGGGAATAGAACAAATGAGGCATTGGGGCAAAGTTCCTTTTTAAAGTGGATGTTAAAATGTCATGTAGTCTTAAACATCTTTACTGTTATTTCCAAAATGTTCAATTTCTTAACATTTTCAACCTTCATTAAAAATAATAGCTAGCGATTCCGCCATGTAGTCCTTCTTCTGTTTTTTTATTATAATTTTTTTTTTTTATATACCCTTACTTTTTTTATGCCCCCGTTCTGTACTTGTCTTGTAGTTCCTGCATTGTGACTCTGTGACATGCACTTTAAGTAGAGACTATAAGCTGCCATGCCGGCACTCGATGTGCAGGCATGTTCCACTGTTATGCGGAAGTCGGCCCACAAAGAGCTTCTTACAGGAGAAAGGTTCTTTTTCTTAGTGTTACTAAGACCAGGAACCTGCATTCAATATCTCCTGATCTCCCACAGAACATGCAAATATAAACTGCTAAACACATCTTCTTATCAGCAGTATATAGCAGTCTTGTGACTCAGTGTCTGGTTAAAGCTTGTAGGAGTTTTCATTCTCCCCTGACCGTCCTATGAGGCTGTAGGACCCCTGACCCTCTGTCTGGACAGTGCTGATTGGCCCTGTGCTGTTCAGATGCGCTCTCCAAGGGGTAAAAAAAAAAACTCTGTAGTACTCACCAAACTGAGCATGTGTCGCTTGCCCCCAGGGCTTTATTCTATCAGCAAATAGGATTGGGGACAGTAGGAGGGGCAGGATCAAACGGCCTTTTTACACAATGCAGAGGATTAACCCCTTAGTTTCCACAATGACTATAACAAGCATTCTTTACTGCATATAAAGATTGATTTTACTGTTGTTGTGGGTTTAGTGACACATTAAAGGGACACTAAAGTCAGGGCCTTTAACCACTTCAATACCCAGCCATAGACAATTGACGGCCTGGGATGGGATTTACCATCCTAAGTGGCCGTCAATTGACGGCCTGGGTATTGCAGGCGAATATCTGGACGATGCCTGCAGCCAGAGGCATCATCCAGATATCCATCTCTTCAGCCGGCGATTCTGCACAAAGTAAGAACGATCATAGCGGCGGTTCCGCCGCTTGATCGTTCTTACAGGCCGCGGGAGGGGACATCCCCCCCCTCCCGCCGCCATCCGGTGCTTCTCCGGGCTTACCTGTACCTTCGGGGGCCCGGAGAACGAATCGTCGGCGGCGGCAGGAAGCATAGAGATGACTGGTGACCAGATGGTCACCAGTCATCTCTATGACC
Source organism: Rana kukunoris (assembly GCA_029574335.1). Lineage (NCBI taxonomy): Eukaryota > Metazoa > Chordata > Amphibia > Anura > Ranidae > Rana > Rana kukunoris. Next base: position 199,969,304 of record CM056055.1, on the reverse strand, counting down.
GTCGGAGGACCCGGGCGCGATCTGATGACGTCACGCCCGGGTCCCCGTATGTAAACAAAGCCGCGATTGCGGCTGTAAGTCACCATTCATGAGATCGGTGAGTTTTTTTTCACCGATCTCATGGTTTCCAGCCTGGAGGTGAGATGTGAGGTCTTATTGACCCCACATCTCTCCATAAAGAGGACCTGTCACACACATTTCCTATTACAAGGGATGTTTACATTCCTTGTAATAGGAATAAAAGTGGAAAAAAAAAAAAAATATGAAAAAAAGTGTAAAAATAAATAAAATATAAGTAAAAAAAATTAATAAAAGATAAAAAAAAAATGAAAACGCCCCTGTCCCCGATAGCTCGCGTGCAGAAGCGAACGCACACGCAAGTCCCGCCGACATATGTAAACGCCGTTTAAACCACACATGTGAGGTATCGCCGCGTGCGTTAGAGTGCCAGCAACTAATCTAGCACTAGATCTCCTCTGTAAATCTAAACTGTAACCTGTAAAAAATAAATAAAGCGTTGCCTATGGAGATTTTTAAGTACCGAAGTTTGGCGCCATTCCATGAGTGTGCGCATAATTAAAGCGTGACATGTTGGGTCTCTATTTACTCGGTGTAACATAATCTTTCACATAATACAAAAAAATTGGGCTAACTTTAGTGTTTTGTTATTTTTTTAATTCATAAAACAATTTTTTTTACAAAAAAAAGCGTTTGAAAAATAATTGCGTAAATACCGTGCAAGATAAAACTTTGGAATGACCGTCATTTTATTCCCTAGGGTGTCTGCTAAAAAAAACATATATAATGTTTGGGGGTACTGTGTAATTTTCTAGCAAAAGAATGATGATTATTACATGTAGGAGAGAAGTGTCAGAATAGGCCCGGTATGGAGGTGGTATAAAAGCCTAGTATTGAAGCGGTTAAAAAAAATAAAATAACAAACATGTTATACTTACCTCTACTGTGCAGTTCATTTTGCACAGCGTGGCCCGGAAAGCTGTCTTCTGGGGTCCCTCGGCGGCTGTCTGGGCTCCTCCTCGCAAAAGCTTTCCATCTTCATGCGAGGGCGCTCACACGGTGGAAAGCTTTTGTGAGCGCGCTCCCGTGATACAGCAGCGGCCATAGCGGCCGACTGTATCACTCGGCTCCGCCCCCCGGCGCGCCGTGTCATCCGCTCTGATTGACAGCAGTGCTAGCCAATGGCTGCGCTGCTATCAATCCGCCCAGCCTAGCTAATCAACGGCCAGGCCGGGAACCGAAGAGGACGACGTGGACGCGCCCGGGAGATTCGACCGGTCAGGTAAGTACAACGGGGGCTCGGGGGGGGGGGGGGGGGGGCGGTGCTGTGAGATGTTTTTTTACCTTAATACATAGGATGCATTAAGGTAAAAAAACTTGTACCTTTACAACCCCTTTAAGTGACAACTGTATGTCAATATGACCACCAGATATAGCGATAGAGACAAACAATGAACAATATATTCCGACCTTGACTTTTCTTGTAAAAGTTGAGCTTGTTCTGTTCCCTCCAACATTCCAAGCCTTCCGGTTGGACCTTGAATATCATGGGTAACCTCACTGACCAATAGGTAGGCTAAGGAGGTGTAACCAGTCAAGGCCAAATTAATCTTTGAAGAGAAAAATTGAGATTTGAATTTGAGACGCACCAAAATTTCGGCCGTCGAGAGTATAACAAGCGTGCTTTACTGCATATAGAGACTGATTTTACTGTTGTGGATTTAGTAATACTTTAACTCGGAATTAATGAACAATTTAGATCCTCCAATGATTGGGTTTGTAATGTGAATGGGCACCTTTATATCTGTATTTTCCTGTATGGAGGAAGTGAACCTAGCTCTGCTTTTTGAAGTGCTCGATTTTATGCTGAAGTTGTTTTTATTATTATTATTATTTTATATGTCCTTGGTGATTTGTTTTCCCAAAATGACTAATTCTCCTCCCATTTGAAGGCATTCTAACCTCCTGAGTACCTGTCACTTGAGTCCGGCCTAGTTGTCCTCTCAGGTTGAGTACCTGTCACTTGAGTCCGGCCTAGTTGTCCTCTCAGGTTTCAGGCCATCTTTGCCTGATGGATGTAATGCCGTGGCTTCATAACGTCCTGGCCCTGCTCTTTGCGAGTGGCACGAAATCCGAGGACACAACATGTAGTTTAATCTGTTCTGCGTGATATCCTAGATTCCTGTATAATCAGCCCTAGGGTGCAGAGCGAGGTGAGAGCCTGCAAGCATCCCTTCTGTGTTTGTCTCAATAGATCCGCCAATCTGCAAACATTATCAATTTGCCCTTGTGTATTGAGCGGCGTGGGAGGGAGAAACGGCAAGCTGAAAGGGAGAAATCTATTGAAAACAGCTGGACGTCTCCCAGAGTTCTCTTTTTCGGTTTTGCACGTTTCATGTACAGTCGACCGTGTGTGTGTGTGTGTGTGTGTGTGTGTTGTGTGTTTTTTTTCTTCTTCTTTTTTACGCTTATGTTTTGTTCTGCATTTTGTGTCCATTTTCTTGAGGCTTTTTGTGAATCGTTGTCTTTATTCTTGCAATTCAGGAAGTTTAGGGAAAATCCAGCTCTGGGGAAACAATAAGTTTAGAGAACTTGCTTATCTGAGGGGATATTTTTTCCAATTCTGTTGTGTGAAAAATGTATTTTTCCCATGCAGTCTATGTGCAAATCGGAGCTACGGGCCAATAACGCCAAACTGTCTCCAGGATGATCCAATAGAAGCAAGCATTGTTTCATGTTTGAGGACCAATTGTGATATAGATGCACCTGAACACAGAGGGCCAGATTCTCGTAGTTTTGCGTATTTTGTGCGTATCCCATTTACGCTATGCCTCCGCACTTTTTACGGGCAAGTGCTGTATTCTCAAAGCACTTGCTCCGTAATTTGCAGCGGCGTAGCGTAAATGGGCCGGCGTAAGGCCGCGTAATTCGAAGTAGGAAGGAGGTGGGCGCGTCGAACGAACTGCATATGCGCCGGCCGTAAACGTTGCCCACTGCGCATGCTCTATAGTACGCTGCAAATATATTGGTTTCGATGTGAACATAATTAACGTACAGCCCTATTCGCGACGAGTTACATAAACGACGGAAAAACACGACGCTGTGCTGACGTCCATACCTAACATGGTGTATGCCGGACCTACGCAAGGTTACCCCTCATATAGCAGGGGTAACCTTATGCTTACGCCAACTACGACGATGGCGCGCAAATACGTTCGGGAATACGCGTATCTCTAGCTTATTTGCATATTCGACGCAGAAATCGGCGGGAACGCCACCTAGCGGCCAGCGTAACATTACAACTTGGATCCGACGGTGTAAGTGACTTACACAAGTCTGATCTAAGCAAAATCTATGCGTAACTGATTCGAAGAATCAGTCGCATAGATACCCAGGGCCAGAAACAGAGATACGACGGTGTATCTGGAGATACATCGTCGTATCTCAGCTGAGAATCTGGCCCAAAGTGTTGTCACCCTAAGTCTAGAAGTTTGTTACTGGCAGTATCTCCAGGTAAGAAAAAAGGGGGGGGGGGAGAACTAATGCAGCCACCAAATAGGACCCCCAGTTTGATTGCACCAATATACGGCCCACCCAAAGGAAGTTCATTTTGAAGATGTCCATTTTCTGCTACTGGTAGGAACTGGCTTTAGATGTACATTTTTTTTTTTTTTTTTTGTCAATCGGCTTTATTAATCTGTCTCTGTGGAACTTTTTATTATTATTTTTTTTTTTTATCTCCTGCAGACATTTTTTTTTTCTTCCATAAAGACTAAAACAAATTGTGCAAGTCACACCGCTTCCCCCTCTAAGCTGCAGAAGTCTTTGTGATTTCTTTTCAATCTTGGCTTTACTATGGCCAACTCCTTGTTGATATTGATGACCCAGTATGACACATCTTAAGTCATTATTATTTCATTTAGTGGCTGTATGTATAGACCAAGTGGGAATCTGACTATCGATTGGCTGAATGGCTTGTAACATTGATTTATGAGTCAAGGATTTTGTGTGCTGAGCCAAACACAGTAGAGATTGCATCTTATGTGCCCATTGATTTTGTTTCAGATTTCACTTCGGAGTAATTAGGCTATGATCTCACAGATGTTAACATTAAATTCACTTTCTGTACAAAACAAATCTCTCGGATAGCGCGGAATTTCTTTGCATGCCGCCATGTTTGCAGGAGGCTGGCCAGATGTGGTTGGTCGCGGTGCATGTAATTGAAGTTTCCCTATATGCCTCCTTGGAAAAATATTTCAGAAGGAAGGAAAAGTTCTACATCATGGGTGCTCAACCTGTGGCCATCCAGCTGTTGTGGAACTACAAGTCCCACAATGCCTTTTGGGAGACATGCTTGTAACTGTCAGCCTTGCAATGCCTTATGGGACTTGTATTTCTGCAACAGCTGGAGGGCCACAGGTTGAGTACTTATGTTCTACGTCCGTGGTCTCCAAACTGCGGCCCTTTGCTTGCCTTTATCCGGCCCTTGGGGCACTATATCTCCCACTGATACAAGACACTATTCTGCCATCTGACCCCGACAATGGAGCACAATTTCTCCCACTGACACAACTAATAGAGCACGATTCCTCCCTATGATACCAGCAATGGGGCACTATTCCTCCCCCTAATACCAGATGTTTACTAACAATGATACCAGGAAAATTTCCACCCCCGCTGGCCAAAGTCCGGCCCTCCAAGAGTCTGAAGGACAATGAACCGGCCCTTTGTTTAGAATGTTTGGAGACCCCTGAGCTACGTGGTTAAATGGCCAACTTTTGGCCCCGACTGCCATTTAAAAACTGTAACCCATCTTGAGTTTTTGTAGCAGGTAGCGATCTACCCTTCAGCCTACTGTCCATTATTTGGCCTTTGTCAGATTACGTTACTGTAAAGGCCATGGGCATGTGTTTTTTTTTTTTTTCTGGTTTGCGGAAAATGTTCCTGTTGCTAAAAATGTGTTCCTGTGGGCAGGCATTGCTTTAGTAACAATGAAAAAAGCCCTTACCTCTTCCAATGTGTCCAACTCCTCGCTCCGAGAGCTACCTGCTCATTTTGCCTACAATAGGTAGGCAAACATCGACCCTCCAGCTGTTTTGGAACTACAAGTCCCCAGAGACTTTGCAATACTCTGACAACCACAATCGTGACTCGCAGAGGCATGATGGAACTTGTACTTCTGAAACAGCTGTAGGGCATACCCTGGCCTTGGAAGTTAATAAAGAAGGTGATATGCTTGCCCTATTTCTTGCACCCACAGGCTTCCTAGTCTTTGTGACCAGTCATCTTGAAGCCTCTTGCCTTTTTTGCTGGCCAACCTGTCACGGCGCTCCAACGACTAAAGCAATGCAGGACCAGCAGTCCTACATTGTACATGTGGATGTTGAGGGGCCATTTCACTTGAGATTGTTTGGACAGTTGTGGAAAGTGGGTAGCAAGAAATAAACAAAGTATATCTCCCTAATGAATGGTATTTGTTTTCCCTGGAGTTCAAGCGTTGAAGTGGAACTAAACGCACCCTATCCTTTACCGACAACTTTCCTGGTGTAGGCTGACAACACTTGCTGCTATCTAAGGAGCAGCAGTGTCACCTTGGGCTGCTCTCCTGGTGTGGGATAAAAAGACCTTGCTTCTCTTCACATATCTATTGCATGGGGGGAGGGGGGGGTTGATGCATGATAAAATGTAGAATTTGCCAGTTTGGTAAATCTGTCCTGATAACCACTTCTGAGCAAGCGGTGCGTATGACCACACCTGCATACCCATGTCTCTCTCTTCCCGCCAATACCTGGGGGACAAAGAAACCCAAGAAAGTTGACATGTCGCCTTCCACAATAAAATAGTTTTATGCAAAGCTTTAACGTTGCAGCTGACAATCGAATCCCCTAACGTCACCTCTCTTGCCCCCCCCTCTCAGCTGACGGCAAGCTCAGCACCAGCCTCGTCATCATCCAAAATTCAGGTTGTTGGTTTTCAGTTTTTTTCCTTTTTTTTTTTTTTTGTTCCAGATGTCTTCGCGGTTAGCGCAGCGCAAGATATTTGGAAATTGGGGAATACGATCTGTTTGTATCACCAGATAAAGAGCCGTCTTAATAGATGCAGCTGCAGAAATGCCTTTAAGCCTGCCTGTGGTGTCCAACAGTATTAGCATATTTAACTTGCTTCTCAGCAGGGCACTAAGATGTAACAGTTGTAATTGACTTAAAGAATCTCTTCCATTTCCTTTTCACCCCCCCCCCCCCCCTCAGACTCGGCGAACTGGAGATGTCTTATTAGCCGCCGATCACCAATACGTGATCCAGAGGAGGCATAAATCATTAATAGGCTCTGCATTAACGTAATGCAGTTTAAAGGCAGAAGCGGGAAGTGAGGGGTGCAGCCACTTAGTACTGAGTTACGCGAATGTAAGGGAGAAAGGCGACTGTTCCACTGGAGGGATGGCTGCCTACGGCCTAGTGGGGGGTGGTAGGGGGGCAAACGTAGGTAAGAGACCTGTGTTATAGCTTACAAATGAGGATTACCTGAAGCTGGAAGCCATCCTTGAGCAGCAGCAATGTTTTTCTGTAAAATAATAATGTGATTGAAATAGAGTAGAAATAGTTTGTATACGTGGACCTGTGGCATTGTTAAAAGCTTTGATGTCGAGAGGTGTCTAGGAAACTTTTGTGGTTTGAGTCTTTAGCAGAGGGCTTTAGGAGTTTGGGCTACTTGTTAATACTTCAGGCTCAAGGACTATTGGCCTACTTGTGCCTGAAGGGATTGGAAAATTCCTGTTGGGTATTTTTAAGTTTTAAGATGGTTTATGATTAATAAAGGGGCCAAAAATATTTCTAATTGAGGTCTGAAAGCAAAAATAAATACATGCATTGGATAATTTTGCTGTTTTGTTGGCTATGGTGGAGGGAGGTGTAGCACCTGAGGAATAAGGAGCACCTTATCTTAGAAGCTTGGGGGGAGGGGGGGGGGGTGGACGCAGCAGTAACTGACCTAAAGTAATCCTAACTGGTCTATGTCATCGAAGAATGCTCAGTTGGAATGTGTTCCGAGGTCCCTATAGATATTCAAAGGTTCCAATTGGCGAATGCACTCCCTGCTGGCTCCCTTAGGGCAGAGGCAGCTGATAGATGACCAGATAGCGATCGCGTATTTTTCTGAACGTCCACTAAGTATTGGAGATCGGAATTCACCATACAGAGTTCAGAAGATAACTTTCAGTGAAATATGCTTAATCGCTTGAATAGCAAAAACAAAATGTAGTCTTGTCAATATGATGAGTAATTTTCTAACCACCCGGAGGCAAACATTTTAATTCTGTTTTCTGTGAGAGTGATTTTTATGTTGCTCAATAGTAGCTTTTGAAGTATTTCTCAAAAAATGGAGGACATCGGAAGGAATGATTGTCAGTAATCACCAGGTGTTAGTTTTGAAACTATGCTAGAGATGACAGTTCTAAATGGATTATTTTACCATGGGTCACACCTTTTATACAGTTTATATATTGAGCACCCCCCCCCCACAAGAATTATCAGTGGTCCATAGCTGGTAGTCCTGCCACTTCAGCACTGCGAGGAGAATTGTGCCTCAGACAATAAATTCAATTTAATAATTGAACATAAAATATATTAACAGAATGATTATGTAGCTTGGTTCAGGGTTGGCGGGAATCTGTATCCTCTCAGTAGAAGGAGCCTGGCGCCAAAGGCCTTATCACCACAGGTCTTTTCTATCAGATTATTGAATTTTGAAAAATAATTTAATGAAATGTGTACACCGGTCAACATTATGTGGGTTATCTCAAAGATAACAGATGTTTATGGCATTTTCAGAAGCCATTTTCAGTTGAGTTAATAATGTCCTTCCTGTTTTTTATGAGTCTGTAGTCCATTTTGTCTCTGCAGTCCTAAAACGTACTGTTAGATTATTTGGCCACTTTAATAAGAACAGTGCACCTGGTGCTCGTCTTTTCAAATCTTTGGCCTGGCCTCCTATTTTGATGATGTTTGAAGTGCCACAAAGATCAATGAATCCTCTGCTGACTTTTTTCTTTCTGCATATTAAGCTACAGCTTAATACACATGCAAAATGTTGGAAGAAAAGTAAATTTTTCTAAAGTGGGGAAAAAAAACTAAATCCCAATTGTAAAGTTAAATAGAAACCAAGTTCCAAAAGACCTGTAGAAAGAAGTGTGTTGCTCAAATTTCTATCCATATGGTAAATTTGTGGGCTTCTGACCATCATGCATATATGAACTTGTTTGCTATACCATTCTAAAACCTACTAATATGGAGTTGGAACCCCTTTTTTGCAGCTGTAATGGTTTCCACTCTACTGGGAAGGCTTTACCACAAAACATTGCAGTGTCTGTGGGCATTTGTGTTCATTCAACCCAACATCAGCCAAAGAGCATATGTGAGGTCAAATATTAATGTTGGATGAGCAGACCTGGCCTACAATTGGCATTGCGGTCATCCCAAAGGTGTTGTGGCCCACACAGAGCCCTGACCCCAATCATCTTGAAGCTCCTCCAATGGCGGGAGGCGGGACTAGGCGTAACTGCAAGCGGAGCACACGGTACACTTCGCTCTATTTCGGCGGCGCTCGTTCCCTCCGAGGCAGTTATCCGGCGTATAACGCGCACCCACGATTTCCTTTATGATTTTAAAGGGAAAAAAGTGTGTTTGCCAATAAATATGGTAATTATTTGGTAGGGTGGATTACATACATTTGGTCATATAATGTAGATGTGATGGCCGGCCATAGGTGGTTCAAATCTTGGCTGGGTTCAGTAGGGACCAGCTGAGACTTGAACCATTTATTGGCAGGCTTATTGTCTCAGTCGATCCATCAATCAACTTCAGTACCACTAGCATACCGGATTTTTACATAAGATTTATTGGCCGTGGCTGTAGCCGCCAACAAGAATTGATTCTCCCGTGTTTGCAAGAATGAAAATCGTAACTATGGACTGCCTTAGAGTACCTATAGTGTGCACTGGATGCATATTGGCCATAACAAATTAAATATATTAAATTACGAATTAAATAAATTAAATATATTAATTTACAATTGGCTGCAGGAAGCTAATTTGTAAATTTCTTTTTTGTGCGTGCTGCTGTGGTTGGCATTATAGAGAAGACTTGCGAAACTGGATATGATGTAAGCCTCCAGGTTAGCTTTATCTAAACTGAGTTCTCTTTCATACTGACCCTAACTTGGAAATTACCAGTTTTTCTTTTGGGGAAAATGATGAATACAATTTAGCAGTATGAAACACGTGACCAGTAAGTGGTATACAAAAGACTCATGCCACGTACACACGATCGGAATTTCTGACAAAAGTTTGATGTAAGCTTTTGGTCGGAATTTCCGACTGTGTGTAGGCCCCATCTGACTTTTTCTGTTGGAAATTCCGACAGCAAAAATTTGAGAGCCGGTTTTTCAAATTTTCCGACGGGGAAAAGTTCTTGTCGGAAATTCCAATCGTCTGTATGCAATACCACCTCGCAAAAAAAACATGCATGCTCAGAATCAAGCAGAAGAGCCGCACTGGCTATTGAACTTAATTTTGCTTGGCTCGTCATACGTGTTGTACGTCACCGCGTTCTTGACGGTTGTAATTTTCAGGGACATTTGTGTGACCGTGTGTATGCAACACAAGTTTGAGCCAAAATTCAGTCGGAAAAAAATCCATGGTTTTCTTGTCGGAATTTCCGATCGTGTGTACGTGGCATAAGGGCTTTATTTACGCCAACAACACCTTGCAACACATGTCAATAATGCAGGTTACTGCATGATGGTTACCAGGGGTTAAAAATGTTGGTTTATTGGCTGCTTATTCATCCATTGCTGACAGTATGATAATTTAGACTCGTCTTCTGTTTTTATTATTCTGCCTCACTGTTGTATGGAGAGGGCTTTGCAGCTGAATCAATAGATGGGACACATAAGTGAATATAGATTGTACCCGTGTGACCCACTTATGCAGAAGGTGTTAATGTGTCTAGCAGAGTGAAGACATGCCTTGAATGTCTCCTCCTCCACCACTAACATGGACCATATGGCCTTTATTTGGTCACGTTTTCCAAGGTTCTTCTTTAAATTATCACTGCTCTGTGTGTGGGGGGAAGTGGAAACGTGTTTTTAATTATATTGTCTGAGGAAGTCAATGTTAGACCTGTCCACACGTCCTCTCAATTTTTTCTTTATGTCCATCTTTTTAGCCTTGAGCTGTTTATCACCTGAGCTTATGTATCTATTTGTAATGCCCTTCCTGTTGGGTTCCTCATGCACAGAGGTGGACATATTATTGCTGAATAGACGAGCCAGTCAGGTTAGTTTAAGAGCCCACATTCAGGAAATGGTGGCTAGGTACATGCCTCAGTTAATGACACTAGATAATGTTTACACAAGATTTTGGAGCCCACTGAACTATATTTTATTTTGTTCTTTATTTTAAACATATGAAGCTTTAGTCTTGGCTTACAATTTGGTGGCCAAGTAGACATTTTATGGGAATGTTGTCCATTGTTGGCATGGCTAGTCGTTTTTATTTTCCATTAGATGTCATATTATCCAGCTCTTTTTGTGCTTCTGTTTTCTGCTTGTTGTAGAACTTCTTGTAGTGTTGTGTTCGTGGTAGTGGGCTTGTTCGCAAATTTTGGCGACCACACTGTATAAAAGACCAATGATATGTCACATTGCTCCTGTTGCGGGCAAACTGCAGCATCTGAATAACCTGGGGTATAAATTCAAATGATCTATTTGATACCTGAAGAAAATCTGGCCAAATGGTAAATTTGCAAATGGGCTTTCCTAGCCAACCTGACAACCACAAAAACAAGTTGTCAATTTTTATAACTGCTGTCACCTGAAAGAGCCGGGGAAGATTATGCATTCTGGCATCCATAGCATTTCTATTACAAGGTCTTCTATTGGTGTGACTGAACATATATACCGTTCATATGCACAGCACCATCTGGTGGCTGAAGGGGACAAGCACACCCTGGGTTCTTTGGAAAGGTGGCCAGGTATGCAGGGTTTTTATTTTTGTGTGATTTCAGATCTGCCAACAATGCTGTACAAAAGAAAGCCAAATAGAAATACCAAAGTTTTTTAATTATGTATCTCACACATTTTTGGAGGCATGTGGACATCAGAGGGAAGTACTTCCTGGGATTGTATAAGCTACCTCTGACTATACGTTATATGGACACTTGCAGTGTTAAGAGGGAGCACAAGGTGTCTGTGCACAGACCCTTTAAAAAAAAAAAAAGTGCTTGACCAGTTTCTGGCAAAGCAGCATGTTGGCTTAACCCCCCCCCCCCATACCATATCCCCCTCCCATCCTCAGCAGTATGTACTTGCTATATTACCATTGTACCCTTCCCACTCTATTCAGCACGAGAATCTGAAGGATATACTTGGTAGCTCACTGCAGTGGGCTTATTGGCCAGGGGCCTTGTCTGTATTCCCCTCTCACACTTACCTGGGAACGAGGGGTGCTGCAGCGACTACCAGCTGGTTACTGGAAACATCACAGATAAATGCACATATTTGTCAGTACCCCAAGGATCCTCAAATACCGCCCATAGGCTTCTATTGCAGAAAGATCACATTACATGAGCAAGTGCAACGTTTCGGCGCCTCGCATGCCTGACGAAGGGGTCCTGTGAGGCTCCGAAACATTGCGCTTGCTCAAGTGATGTGATCTTTCTGCAAGAAATAGGAATTTAAGTATTCTTGGTGTGCTGGCAAATATTGGCCAGGGGGTCTGTACCCCTGGGTAAGCAACATCTCCAGTGATTCATAGGGTACAAACAGCTTTCGATCCTGGTAGCTGAATGGAGCAGCATAGTAATTGAAGCACGATAACTATGAGGAATGCATGGGGAAATGACAAGGTCACTTTAAAGCAGGCATGTACAAATTAAATTCGAATTCCAAATCTAATCTGTCCAAATTGCCATAAGGAAATTTTTTAAAAAGCCAAGCTTTAAAAAATAGGTAGCAGGTGTCCTTTTTTTCAAGTTGAGCCTCAATGACTGTTTACCAGAGATGCAGCCTGCAGTGTCCATTATTCTGAGCTGAGAGCCGTGTGTGGGAGGGGTAAAAATACGAGCCAATTTTCTTTATATGACCCAACGATCGCCTCTCGTTGTTTTGATTCCTGATCATCCTGCAAACATGTCTGAAATATTACATGCATATAATGGGGTCCGTGTAAACGGTCTATTTTCAGTAAGACTAAAAATGCTTCAGCACATTACAGGCAGCTCGGTTAAGGGGAGAGCTGTCAGGAGCGGAGAGATAGATTCCGGTAATTCATTGGTGAAGCAGAGAAAGGGAGAGAGAAGATCGTGCTAAGCAGCAAGGCATTAACAGGCTTTTTATATGTCAGCGTTCTAGCATCTATGATGGGCCTTTTACTCAACAAAGGAAGATCATGATAAGATCTTTGCTGAAAAGATTCTAGTACGGGTTCATATCAGAAATGTCAGTATTTTGTCCGGGTTGCTGTCGTTTGGAAGGAAATTTATGATGGTCAGATTGGTTGGAAGGCACGGGAATATTTTTCAGTAAATTCATGTACGGCTTTTTAAGTGGTGAGTTTATTGTATGTATTAATCGGATCGGAAGGACACAAAAAAAAAACGCAATAGATATGGTACGCAGATAGGAAGATACTTTATTTTCTTTCATATGCATGCATTTGATGTAGCAGGAAGAGAGACCTCTCTCATGCTCCAAGTATGCTCCAAGGCTGTCTTCCGACGGTCACCAGTCATCTCTATGCTTCCTGCAAGCGCCAGAGGATTTCTTCCCCCGACCCCCGATGGCACGGGAGAGCCCGGAGAAGCACCGGATGGCGGGGGGTGTCCCCCCCCCCCCCACCGCCTATAAGAATGATCAAGCGGTGGAACCGCCGCTATGATCGTTCTTATGGTGCGCAGGATCGCCTAGTGAAGAAAATAATGTCTGGATGATGCCTCTAGCTGCAGGCATTATTCAGATATCCCCCGGCAAAGCCCAGGACGTCATATGACGTCCACCCAGGATGGGAGATTCCATCTGTGGACGACCTATGACAGTGGGCGGGTATTGAAGTGGTTAAAGTGAAAGTCCAGCCATTTTCTATTCTTTTTAGATTTGGGTAACGCAAGCATTTTTAGGTTTATACTGCTGTGCTCCATTAGAGAGATCTCCCTTTCTCTGCCCCAGTTGGGAAGTAAACGTTAATCTCCAACATCAACATAGAATTTTTTTTTTTTAAATAGGGAAGATCTAGAACCTGCATCGGCTTTTTATTCTGGTCATATTAATCTCTACTTTCTGTTTAGTAAAGCCTTTGTCACCAGCAAGTAGTCTGAAGCCGCCTTTCTCAACCTTTTCAACACAAAGGAACCCTTGAAATAACTTTCTGCTCCCAGGGATCCATCCCCCAGCTAAACATTACTATATCTACAATTCATGATACATTTAATGTGATGGTCAGTGGAAAGACTGTTCCTTGCACTTGTGGTACTTGTGAAGAATTACCCCCTTACAGATGGCTAAAAAGATCATTGTTGTCAGTGGGAACTTATCTGAGAGGTAGAAATTGTTTGTTGCTTAAGGAATCCCTAGAAACCTGTTGAGAGGCCGGTCTAAAGAAACCCAGGGTGGGTTCCATGGAACAAACAAACAAAAGGACAGTCACCAGACCAGGGTGTAATGCAGGGTCTATGTAACCTCCAGGACTATGCTTCAGTGGTGCTGTTCTCCTCAGATGGGAATCCAACTATACACTGAAACACACCGGGGACGTAAATGTTAGTGCATTACCCAAGATTTATTAAGAGAAACCAAATAGCCAAATGAACACTCGCAAAAGACAGAAGTAATATTCATGACCACCATCTCTGATGGTCAATCAACATGGCGGTAAAAGACCAAACAATTGGCGTTGTTGGCAAGCTAACCAAATGCCAATTGTTTCGTCACTTGTCGCCATGTTGATTGACCATCGGAGATTGTGGTCATGTGTATTACTTCTGTCTTTTGTGAGTATTCATTTGGCTATTAGGTTTCTTTTTAATAAACCTTGGGTAATGTACTAGGCGTTTGCAGCCCCTGTGTTCTTGTACTGGGTTCCATGGAACCCTATGGTTCCTCCAGAGGTTGCTACATGTTCTTTGTGCTGTGACTGTTGGACCTTTCATCAAATGGTGCCTACATAGTTCGGGGCCCAATGCCACTTGGCAAAGCTGGTAAGGGTGGAATATTTACCACCTGTTTTTTGGGGGGGGGGGGTGTTATTCTTACTGACTACAAATATAAGGGGCATTCTTCCAGGAGAGCTCAAATAAATATGTTAAATGGGTTCCCTTGGTCCCTAACATTTTTTCTTTGGTTCCTCTGATTAAAAAAAAAAAAAAACAGTTGAGAGAGGCTGGTCCAAGGCAAAGTGGCAACCACATCCAGGCTGATGATATGGAATTTTATGCATTCTTTTTTAATTTTCTTGTTGGGCTGCTTTGTGTGTGGCCTTTTACATTTTCATGAGATTGAGGTGCTCCCTTCTTCAGGGTGTGGTGGATTCTGAAATCTGTGTTTTGAGCTGGATCTGAGACCTGAGCTGTGATGGCTTTCCCAGTGTGTACAGGTCTCCATAGATCTAATGATTTAGAGCTATGCTGTGAGTAGAGGTGCAGGTTTTCTTTCTTCTCTTTTTTTTTCAGGAACAGGTGCATTTCATGTGTGTTGTGTGCGTTTTTCAATTTAGAGTGGCCATTTACCAAGGTTTGACAGCCATTGACCATGTTAACACATGTTGCATGTTATATGCGTTTTTGAGGCTGTGTTGACTTCTTTAGACCCAACGTTCTAAAATTCGGGGAAAAAATTACATGCTTTTTTTTTAAATGCACTGCACTGCAGCTCTGGGATGGGAACAGACTCTGTTTTCATTATGGGGAAGATGGAGAAACGCATTCTAGCACTTTAAAGCACATCGGTGTAAATGGGCCCTCTTAAGTAGGAGTCTGATCTGCTGCTAAGGGTTTCTGCCCACCATTGCTCTTTCTTACTGCAAGTCTGATTTAGTATTTCACAATACCAAAAGCTTCTGTATCTGGAATGCAGCTAGCATTCCGTAATTGTATATGCGCTATTAAGCAGAAAGCGCATTTAAATATGTTGGTTTTTAACTTTAGTTCATGTTCCCACGTGTCTTATGTTGTAAATGACTACAGATTGTTTAATGTAAAAAAGAAAACCTGCAGAATGTCTACACCCAGACAACGCATACATTCTTTCTATTTTCTATGCACATAACATTAGCTAGGTTCCATGATCGGCTGTGACGCCATTTTGTTTATGTTGACTTTAGTCTTTCCTTTGTAGTGTGCCATATTATGTTCTCTGAACTTTAGAGGAAGAATTTTAGCTTGACAGGCTGAACTCTTCTTAGGAATGCACAGAATTTTAAGGGTTATTTAAGCATTATTCTTCCTATTGTCTAACAAGCATGTACCATATGTAAATGTAGCATTACATCTCGGCTGGAATATCCTGTTTTTAAAATACTTCAGTTTTGCGCTCTGAGTCAAGGAAGTCATGGGGTCGGTTAAAGTGCACTGGTCCCCTAAATACTGGTGACAAGTGAATCATGGATTCCAATCTTTTGGTTCAGCAATAAAGCTGGCTGTGTAATGAATTTATATGCTGAAATCTCATTGCACCAGCTTGCAAAATGGCTACCTCCTCTGTTCCCCCTCACTGGTGATTCCATTTCTTGGTAAATCAAAGGGACTAACATCTCTGAGGGAAACCCTGGCAGTGTTGGCTTTCAAAATGGCTTCCAAACTAGACTTAAACACATTATCTAGAAGTAAGCAAACTCTGTGAGACACATGGCAGCAGTAGACTATATTAGAGCACTACATTTGGCATCAAAATGACTGCCTTGGTGTACCTCAGAAACATCACACTTCTGTATTAAATTCTACGTTCAGCTTCTAAAATGGCTGCTTGTGATTTTATATAGTTGCCCTATAATGCATGTTTTTTTTCCTTGTGTATTATCCCACTGAATATCTATTGTTCTCTTTCAGGCATGAATAATGTCTACCCCTCTCCTCAATGAAGTTGGTCTTCTCTGACTGGATTCTTTAAGGAATACAAAGAAATCATTACGAGGGATCAATAATGGTGTCTCCTGGCGGCAGAATGCAAACCCATTGGTTGTTCCTTCTTATCGCCATCTTGCAGTGTACAGAAGGTAAGAGTTTCTTTCTAATAAATGACAGCAGGGCTGTTAATGGTTCTGACAAGTTGTTCTGTTGATGATTTGTGATTTATGCAGGTCATGGACTGCAACTTTCTTTCTGTTGTGTAAATGTAGTGTTCTAAGAAAAAAAAAATGGATTTGAAGAGACACAGGTCTAACGGAGTACAGAGCAATATGTAAAGTGTTGTAAACCTGGACAACCAATCGGCAACCTTCTTTCATTCTGTGTGGTAGTTGAGGGTGCCGCGAGTATTGGCCACCATCCTTCTCCTTGCATTATGGAAAAAGCCAGGCCATTACAGAGTATTATCTACCCGAGGTAGGCTTTATAATGAACGTCTGTCAAAAAAAAAAACCTCTCCATTTTTCTAAAATGTGAAGAGAAATGTCAGGAGACGCTGACTTATTCCAAAATGTGGTGATAAAAGCATTGCCGGTGTCGTAGACTTGGTAGCCTGTAGCCACCAATGGGGGATCAGCTTGGCATAGTCATTGAACAATAATTTGAAGAATTGCTACAGAGCATTGTAGTGTCCACATTACCCCCTTTGAAGGCCAACTCAGTTGACAGTTGAGTTTGGCATGGCACCTGGCAAGCTGGAATACATATATACACATTGGCTGGTTCTTGTATCCCTGTAGGATTTTAGTGGCAAAATCCTCAGAATTGCCAGTCCTGCCCATTGTAAAGCCAAATGACACATTGGTGCCACATTACCAATAGACCATACCATGCCTGGTTACCCCAGGATTTTAGTAGAGCATATCCTGACTGGTTCAAGGATTTCAGTCGCCTAGGACCAATCTATGATCCCTCGGATTTCACCATCCCTCAACATTTGCTCTGAGCCATCTGGCACTACCCAAAATCGAGTGCCCAGGACGTTCTACCAAAAGGTTCCTTTAGTATAAAAATAATAAGGAACTCGGCCTTGTGGCAAGTAGTGGACACAAGAAGGGATATCCTGCCATCAAAACCTCAGAGATCAGAGTCTAGCAGAAGGTTCATGCTGCTGGTGCCCACCCTAACCTTCCTATTAGGTTGAGATGTACCCGAAAGACTCGGTTTGACTCTGTTAGCCTTTGAATTTTTGTCTTGATCACAAAAATTAGGTTGTCCTCTTATCCGTTTTGTTAGACGCAGCTCCTGCAAAGCTGACTTGCTAAAAACACGCATTTCAGTAATCTTGGAAAACCGCCAACCTGGGGAATTCACAGTGACAAAATAATGCCTTTACGTTCTTATCAATTTGATTTGCATTCCTCAAATGTGAACTTGGCGTCACAAATTTACATTTTCAAGCTACCTTTTAACTGGGGCAGCTTTAACCCACAAATTCTCAAGACTGCAATATTTGTAGCACTGTGGGGTAATTGCAGGGCAGCTTCCTTTTTTTTCAAATTTTTTTTTTCTCCTGTATTTTTCTTTTTTTTTTTTCCTGGTCCCAAGGTTGTAATTCATCAGTCACAAAATCTGCTTCTCCCGCAGGTGACACGCCATGCTGATAGCGATACCAGACACCCGTGTGGGTGCTGGATTATGGATTGAAATTCTTGTTTATCTTTAGGCAGAAGTCATTCCTGGGATTCGGTTGTCTAAAGGCACAGAGGTCTTTTTGTGTCTGTAGTAACATGAATCTTTGTTTAGATTGAACGTGAAGGATTGTGTTTTTTGACATCCCTTCTGTATTATTAATCTGCTTGCTACTTCTCTAACTGGAAGTCAACAATGAACAGTTCGGTGTTTTTTTTTTTTAGGTTTCTTGCTAATCAATGCATTATTGTAATTCTCAACCAAAAAAAGTTGGAAAGGACCCAACTTTTGTTTTCTCTGACGTGTTTTTAGGAACACTCCACCACCGCTAAAGGACTTTTATCAAACATGGTTGCTTTTGGTAACCGATTCAAGGTCCCCTACTAAATTATCTTGTCCGCAGTACCCCCGTGATCGGTTTAACAAAAAATGCAATGCACCTCTTGGAACATATTCCCTTAAAAAACAAACAAAAAAAAAGTCATATGTAACCTGAGGATTGAATTCTACATTCCAAAAGGACAGCAGATTCATTTTGGTTTATTTTTACAACATATTCTAGAGGTTTTTAAAGAACAGTAAGACGTTGAGAGTATCTCTCTACAGTTTCATGGAGGGGTTATTCTGCTGTGAGAGCCTAATGTAGATCTGTCTTCCCCTGCTGTGTATAGCCTAAGCTGCCGGCTCTTAAGGAGCACAGCTCGCAGGAAGTGTGTTTACGGAGTTAATTCTAGTGACTTTGAGCGCGATTGCTGAATCCCCGGACTTACAAAACTGCACTCTTCCTACTTCATTTCGTGCAGTTTTTTATTTTGGTACTGATATTCCTAGGACATGTCTAGTGTGTTTGTACATTCTTTTATTTTGAGAGCTAAAGATTAAAAATGTTCAAGGTATTTATTTTACATTTAAGTCTGATTTTAAATATTTCAAGTTGAATCCCTCAACTTGCAAACTGCGCTCTTCCAACTTTTTTAATTGTGCATTTTTTTATATTGGTACAATATTTTTGAAGGATGCCTACTGTGTTTTGTGTGATTTTTGTTTTTATGTAGAGGGCTAAATATTAAACCTTTTTCAATATATTCAGTAGGGTGCACCAAAATTTTAATTCTGCACCGAAACCTAAAATTAAGGATGCACTTGGCCGAAAACTAAAATGGACAGATGTGGTGTGTGTTTTTTTTTTTCTATGTGTGTGTGTGTGTGTGTGTGTGTGTGTGTGTGTATATATAGATATATAGATATATAGATATATCTATATATATATATATATATATATATATATCTATCTCTATCGTAAAACCTTGGTTTGAGAGTAACTTGGATTACCAGCGTTTTTGCAAGACCAGCAACATTTTTAATAGATTTTGACTTGATATACAAGCGATGTCTTGATATACCAGTAGTGTCATGTCAAAACGTATTTTTTCTTTTTTTTCATATCGTGTCATATAATTGCTTTAAAAAAAAAGTGTTTTGATAGTGGTTTTTTTTTTTTTTCACACAATTTTTGACAAATATATTGACGAATTGTTTGAAAATTAAATCCTTAAGTGGCAAGACGAAGGAAAATCCTATTAAACACATTTTCAACAGCAGAAAATGTGTGATTTTTTTTTTTTTTTTGTTAAAGAGATAATTTTAGTGACGAGTTGAGGATCAGCCACCCATTTATTTACTGTTTTCTGTTAAAATTTTAATATTTTTATTTTATTTCGGAGCAATCTTTGACCTTTGCTACGTGAAGGGTGAAGAACAGTTCAGCCACCTTGACTGGACTGGGCTTCTAATAGCTAATAACCTTCAGAAAATAAATGACACAGCTACATGACTGTGGTGTTCATATAAAAAGGTGTGGTTTTTGCTTCAGCTATCGTGATTTTTTTTTTTTTTTTTGTCAAAGTCGCATTTAAATGGAAATTGTAGGTATGTTGCAGGAATGCATGCCAGTTGTCGGTGGGTGATTATTTTAAACCATGTATATGAGGGATTAGGCACTTGAGGGGGTTCTATTACACAAGGAGGATGTGTACTCAAAAACATCAAATTTCAAAACTCTCTCTCTAATCCGCCAGAAGAAATATTTCAGTTTAAGTTCTTTAAACACCAAAAATACTTGTTATAAGAAAAAAAAATCTGGAATGTTGCGTTCTTGCAGCCACTTTTGTAGAACTTTAGGCTTGGTTGGGTTATAACAAGCTGTTTTTTAAAGTCATTTCTCTGGATACAAGGGATGATATTGGCATCTTTTCATAGGACATTTTAAAGGGTCACGTCAACCAAAACTGATGTTTGGTAGATGCTGGCGTTTTAAACCAACCATCAATTGTTTATTTTTATATAAAAAAAAATTTTTTTTAAGACCAACTTGCTTGGGCAAGGGTTAATTGCTCATTTTTAGGTCTTTGGAACAAAAAAGATTTACTTGCCTGATATTACGCTCCTCTACGCTGCCAGACCGGTCCCCACAACGGTCCCTCCACCATGCTCTAGCAGTCTAAAATTCGAACATCATCAAGACCAAAAGTGGGTCTATAGTCCTTTATTGGACGGGATGAAGCCAAGGAACGGTCTACCACTGACCCGGAGGATCCGCTAAGTAAAAATGTCTCTCCTAGACAAAACAAGCAATTTAACCCTTACAGCGCGGGTGCGACTCCACAGCAAGAGATTGGGCTTTAAATTTTGTAAGAACGGAGTTTCTGGTTTTAACATACCCGCTGTGGCCTTTTATGAGGGGCTCCAAATCTTCTTCTGGAATTTTCTTTCCCTCCCATTTATTTTATTATTTTATGGAGAATGCAATTAAAGACCATATACAATATATATATAATATATATATATATATATATATATATATATATATATATATATATATATATATATATATATATATATATATATTTAATAAAATTATCATTTGTGTAAGGCTTTTGAATTAATACCATGAATTTAGAAGAGTAGGAATTTATTGTCGCCCATTATTGGCACCTTTAGCGCAGGAAAAGCACAAGAAAAATGTATCCCTTTTTTAATTCTATGTGTGTTTTCACACTGGTTCGTCGCACTTCCGTTGTGGTATTAAAATCCTGCCTGTTGCATTTTTGGGCAAAACCGCACCTCCCCGTGTTACATTTTTTTATGCTTTTTTTGAGTCGTATGATCTATGAAAAAGCACACCATAAGCACAGTAAAATGGAGGCAAAATCGTGTGCATTTTCTGCGCTTTTGTCTGTACCTTTTTTCCTTTTATCAGCAAAATGACGATCACACCATATTCTTCGGCTGCCGAAATTTCGCGCCATCTCTACAGCAAATACTGCGTATAATTTGGCTTGTTTGTAATCCTTGAGCTGATCAGTCTCCTCGTTTGTTCAATTTTTGCCCCCCAGCAAAAGCCTCAAGCTTAGTATCTGTTCAGTCCTACAGACATGCAGCTGGAGTTTAAAGTTTTTATTTTTTTTATATATTTTTTTTGAGAGCGAGAGAATTAAATATCTAGGTAAAATCATGAGTTATTTCTGGAGGTAAGAACATTGTACAAGCTTCATATGTGGATATTAAGATGGCTTAGGGCCACAAAAGCCACGTCGCTTACAGCTTACTCGAGGATAGGGAACCAGCGCCAAAGGCAACACCGTAAAAATTAGTAGCACCTAATATGAATGAAAAAGTGTTAAACTGGAAATAAGCGTTTGCACTAAAGACGTGAACTTGGATGACTGTTGGAGCTGTCCCTTCTAACTTCGTAATGGAAATGTTGTGTACTTTTTTTTTTCTGTAAGATCGTGCAGCTGTTTCAGAAAATGAAATTAATTCCCCGCTGCTAATCTTGTATGTTTTCTGTATAATTTTAAGGGATTGCAGGTGTCTGCAAATTACTCATTATGCCATAATGAATATTTTTCCCTTTTTGCTCAGAAGATTAGATGTGACTAATCTATCACACTCCAGCTGTTGAGGAACTACAAGATGCAGCAGGTCCTGAACGCCTTGTTACATTTTACAGGGAAAGGAAAAAAAAAATTATTGTTGGACAGCAACTTTGTAGTATGGCCGGCCTACAAGAGAGATTTATGGGGTTCTGCTACCTGACTGAGAAATGGATCTCAAAATTGCCAGAGATTGACCCCTATATGTCAAGCAATAGATTCTCATGGAATAAACACGCCGCAGCAGGGCGGCTAGATAAACCATACGTGTTTGACATTACACCATCATGCATTGTGAATCACAGGTCTCTGCTTAGCCTGTAAACTTAAGCTGGTTTTCAAGTGTCAATGGATAATGGGTGAATCGTTTGTTCTTTGAAGGAATAAAAAAAAATATCTTTTATGTAACCCAACCCTTAATCTACCTGTGCGTGATGCAGTTTGTGCCAGTGATTCTACGCTTTGAAGAGTCAGATCTAAGTCCGTTAATATCATAACGATGCTTTATTAGGAAAATTTGCACAAATTCTGCACTTTCGGAAAAAAAAAAAAAATTCTGGTTCAAGACTATAATCTCGAGGAAAAGGAAAGTAGGCGGTAAGAAAACAATGTTTTGCGTACATTCGGAATATTACAAATTTAAAGGGGTTGTAAAGGTTTGTTTTTTATTTTTTAAATAGGTTCCTGTAAACTAGTGCATTGTTGGTTCACTTGCTTACCCTTTCCTTCAATTTCCCTTCTAAATGTTTTTTTTCTTTTGTCTGAATTTCTCACTTCCTGTTCCTCAGTAAGCTGTTCTGGCTGACTATCCACCGCTCGGATGATGGTGGAAAGCTGAGGACAAACAGGAAGTGAGTAAATCGGACAAAGAAAAAAAAATTTAGAAGGGAAATTAAAGGAAAGGGTAAGTGAACCAACAATGCACTAGCCTAAAGGAACCTATTTAAAAAAAAAAAAAAAAAAACATCTTTACAACCCCTTTAATGTATAAAATAATCGTAGAGGTTGCAGTACTGTTTGCTTGTTCGCCAAATGGGAAACTATAAAGTCCTTCACTATTGGTGATGAAAGCTCTAACCTTCCTAATCGTAGAATTTAAAAAATTTATAGCTGGTCTCTGCTTAAGCGTTTTTTTTTTCAGTGTCAATTGATAATGGGTGAATTGTTTTTTTGTTTATTGAGGAAAAAAAAAATATTTTATGTAACCCAACCCTTCATCTACCAATGCGTGATGCAGTTTGTGCCAGTGATTCTATGCTTTGAAGAGTCCGATCTAAGTCTGTTAATATCATAATGATGCTTTATTAGGAAACCGTTTTAAAAAATTCTATACGTTCATAAAAAAAAAAAAAAATTCTCGTTCAAGACTTTAATCTTGAGGAAAGGAAAGTAAACGTTAAAACAAAATGTTTTCCGTACAGTCATAATGTTACAATTTTAATTGGGGCTATAGCTAACGTTTTTTTTTTTATAATCGATTAGTTGGCCAATTTGATTTTGCTTAATTGGTTAACAACCTTAAAAAAAAAAAGTTTGCAGCGATTTGCATTCTTAAATATTTTTTTGGCCCAATTTGTCGGCAGATAAAAAAAACACAAATTGACGCAAAAACACATTGCATGCTCTTCTACAGCTTCTGCATTGAAGTATATTGAGCCAAAAAAACTAAATCGCACCGTTTTTGTGTTAAAAAGCCCTTTCCAAATATGCAGCAGATGAAAAAATCATGGATGTGAACGTGTTCAATAGGAAACCATTTAAATGTACTGTAGTGTGTTTCTGCAAAAAAGCACCAAAAATCAGAGGTGTGACCCAGACCTGAGATGATTAGTAACATAATGGGCTAAAAAGAACAAAAATTGGTACAAAAAGAGCAAATAATCGCTACTGTAATGCACAAGGTCGGAATTTCCAACAAGAAAAGTTCGATGTGCGCTTTTGGGCGGAAATTCCGACCATGTGTAGGCTCCATCTGACGTTTTCTGTCGGAATTTCCGACAACAAAAATTTGAGAGCTGGTTCTCAATTTTTCTGACAAAAGTTCTTGTAGGAAATTCCGATCATCTGTATGCAATTCCGACCCACAAAAAAACACATCTGCTCAGAATCAAGTCAACGCATGCACGGAAGCATTAAACTTAATTTTTCTTGGCTCATCGTAGTGTTGTACGTCACCGCGTTATTGACGGTTGGAATTTTGTGTGACCGTGTGTATGCAACACAAGTTTGAGCCAGCTTTCCATCTGAAAAAAATCCACGGTTTTCTTGTCGGAATTTCCGATTGTGTGTATGTGGCATTAAAGGTTAATTTTTTTTTACTGTGGGACAGTGAATATAATATTTACAGTAGCGATTTGCTTTTTTTGTACTGTAAAGGGCTAATTTTATTTTTTAACCCCATTATGTTACTGGCCGATTAATCGATTTATAAAAATGGTAATCAATTATAAAAATGGTATTAATTTTATAATCGGTTACTTGTTTCGGCCCTAGATGCTTTATGAGGGACCCTAGAAAGTTTGCAAAAATTCTGCAACTTCCATAAAAAAAAATTCTGGTTCAAGACTATAATCTTAAGGAAAGTAAGCGGTAAGAAAACAATGTATTGCGTACATTCAGAATGTTACAAATTTAATGTATAAAACAATCGTGGAGGTTACACTACCGTTGAAAGGGGCGGATTGTTCTCCAAATGGGAAACTATAAAGTCCTTCACTATTGGTGATGAAAGCTCTGACCATCCGTGTCGTAGAATTAACATTTTTATAGCCGTGTTCAGCTGCATTTTCCGAGTACAAAAGGTTAATCTCATTTTCAGTTCCGCCCATTGTATAACCAAATCCTTTTTTTGAGTGGCACATGGAAGTATATTCTCCGACAGATCACGCAGTTGGTTACTCGATAAACATCAGCCAGTTTCTGATGCTTAAAGGGCCTCCACCGCGTTGGTTCCAGTGGTTAGCGCATATCTTGCTGTGGGCAAGAGAAGTCGTCGTTGAGAATGTAGTCTTTGTAACCAGCAGTGGTAAAATAAATTCCGCTTTTGCCAAGAACAGTTTCTACTATAAAGCCAATATTTATACATGAGGATAGGAATGAAAAAATGAGAAAAAATTTGGACTGGATGTCTACGTAACTGATTGACGTATTTACAATGACCATTCTTACGAAGGGACTTTTTTTATGAAGGTTTTGTTCTTGCTGTGTCTGAAGGTTCTTGTTGGCTTTTTTTTCCCCGAGTTCTTACGTTTCAGGAAATTCCCGTACGTTTTTTCTTATTACTTAAGTAATCACTTGGCTGCAAATAATGGGGGGGGAAAGAACCAGTTCTTTCATGTGACTCAACTAAATACACAGAGAGACAGTAAACCTCAATTTTACAAGCTTATAAAAAGAGACCAAAGATCAGAATAAATATATTCGGATAAAAGGGAAAAGAATGTTCACATTCCCGGGGGGGTGGTATGGTAAAACGGTGGAGGAAATCAAGGCTGAGAATTCAAACGACTTGAGATACCACATTCTGACCAAACCCAAATTACTGAGAAAGAAACTCCCAATTATAAAAATTGCTCTCAAATTGCACATCTGCTATAACTTTTATCAGAAGAGGAAGCCCATGAAATGGGGAATTTAGTTTTATATGCCCGTGTCTTTTATTCACCAGCCATTCAACTCGTGATTTTGCCACATTTCTTTCAATCTACAGAATGTGCAGTCTACGCATTTGCCAAAGTCCGGAGAGCAATTTTATGGGTCTACTTGCGTTTTTACTCAAACTTTCCATTTTTATTTTATTTTGTTTTTTTCTTTTGCAAAATGCTGCCTTAAACACATCTGCCCTCTTAGAATAATAAAAAAAAAAGTTTAAAGTCCCCCCCCCCCTTTCTTTTTTTTAAATTACTACACTGACAAAAGCGCCTTCACAAAAACACACGTTGCATACATGGCGTTCTCGTATATACATCGTTTATCAGAACGTCTTTGGTATCTGGCCTAGGTGAAAGATTGAGTGCAGTGACTTTTGAAAATATGCTGCTTTTTGTTTATTTAACTTCCTAAAATCAGGGACCCTCATCATCTGCCTGGAGTAGATGAGGGTTTTGTTACTGCTGAAGTTAACATAAATTTGCAGCCTAAATACACTGGCTGTACAGTTTTCAAAACTCTTCACGTGAAAATGGCCTTCCTGTGTGTTTTAGGGCACGAAAATTTAGCTTGGGTGACAAATTTTATTGTGTTTGTGCTTTTGACGTAAATTTCAAGGCTGTTGAATTCTAGAGGGTATTGCGAATGATTGCCTTCATATTCTGTTTATTTATGCTTTCGGCTACCTGAAAAGAACAGGTGTATGTATGTATGTATGTGTGTGTGTGTGTGTGTGTGTATAATATAGTATATGTATGTGTGTGTGTGTGTGTGTGTGTGTGTGTGTGTGTGTGTGTGTGTGTGTGTGTGTGTGTATATAATATAGTGTGTGTGTGTATATAATATAGTGTGTGTGTGTATAATATAGTATGTGTGTGTGTGTGTGTGTGTATATAATATAGTAGTATATGTGTGTGTGTATATAATATAGTATATGTGTGTGTGTGTATAATATAGTATATGTGTGTGTGTGTGTGTGTAATATAGTATATGTGTGTGTGTGTGTGTGTATAATATAGTATATGTGTGTGTGTGTATATTCTATTTATTATACTTTGGGGTCCAATTATAGTTTTACTGTCTGAATAAAATGTAATGGATCAATTTTTTTTTTTTACAATTTTGTGTGTGTGTTTGTGTGTATAGATATAGATATATAGATATCTATCTATATCTATCTAGATATATATCTAGATATCTAGATATCTAGATATCTATACACACATACACACACACACAAAATTGTAAAAAAAAAAATATTGATCTATCTAATTATCTATTATACTTTGGGGTCCAACTATAGTTTTATTAAATCTTTTTAGATTTCAAACTTCTGGTATGTTTTTATAACCTTTATTTTCTCTGGCCACTTTTTTTTTTTTTTTTTAAAGATAGGTATTGACTTTCACACAGCAGGTTGTTGACATTGATTACCAGGTAATAACGAACTTGACAAGTCAATTATTAATAGTTGGGAAGAATATTTGATGTGCACATTTGATGTAGACTGTCTCGTTTGAAGTGATAAATGTCGTTGAGTGTAGGGAGAAATGTTGAAAGGCACACAAAATTCTCTAATTCAAATTTAATAAGAACTGACTTCGGCACTTAATATCACTGACACTGAGAACTATACTGGTGACCCTGGTTCAATTCAGAGTTTAAATACCCCATATACTGATGTGTACTTGGCCTCTGCACCAAAATTTTAATTTTTTTAGCATGATTGATTACTGTAATAAAATTAATGATAATAAAAAAATGTGTGTGTCTATGTATGTGTGTGTATATATATATATATGTGTGTGTGTGTGTATATATATATATATATACATTTTTTTTTTTTTTATGTTCTCTTCAATTTAAGGTGCAAAGGGTTAACATATGGGTGCATCTCATACATTTTCTTTTTTTTTTTTTTTTTGTGACTAAGGGGAATGTTTCATTGGCTGTCTTTTATTCTGTAAAGCAGAACTCAATAGGTGTGGGTGTATATGCAAAATAAAAGATTGTACATAGAGACAAAGAGACTGACTGTTCTGGATTAAAATTGTAGTCTTTGTTTCAGTGAGCGGTAGCAAAAAAAATAAACTGCATTTTAATTGGGTAAATTTTAATAATTACCGTTTTAAAATGCTAATTTTTATTTGTTACTTGGTTAACTCGTTATTACTTGTAATGCTTGAGACATCCTGCTAAAAATAAAATGTGTCTATTGCCTAGTCTGCTGAAACCGGGACCAAAATAAGACGTGTTCTAGCCAGTGCTGAATTCTCCTTTTTTTTTTTTTTTTTGCTCTATAATAAATTGGGTGAGTTGTAAAGCAGCGCCAATATTTAGGTGACATTTTATCCTCCTCTGGGCTGCATACCGCTCTTGGCACCGTGACGAGCAGCCAAGAGCAAAAGGCGGCACGACGAGATGATAAACTACTGTCCCTCTTTCTCTACAAGCAGCTGCAATGTCCCTTTTCATACCCTACAAGAGATTAAAAATGCAAAATCATCTGTTTGTAGAATCCTTGTGAATTATTGCATTTATTTCCTTACAATGAGAAGAGAGGAACACGGTGGATCTGTCACCGGTTGCTGTGGAAATGAGAACGGTTCGTGTTGCTACATGCAAGAGTAAAGCTATCTTAAGGCAAAATGACACACATTAAAATGCTTTGTCTGCTAAAACAGTTTTTTTTTCTCTTTTGTCCCTTGAACTTTCCTCCGTGAATTTAAGGCGATCATCCTAGCTTGAAAAGTTCTGTCTTTCCATGGTGTGGCCTAGTCCTGAGGATTGTATATACATTTTTCCGTTTATGGCCAACTTAAAGGATCACTAAAGGATTTTTTTTTAGCTAAATAGCTTCCTTTACCTTACTGCAGTCCTGGATTCATGTCCTCATTGTTTGTTTTTGCTTTGAAGTTGCTGTAACTCTGCTCTGATCTCCACACTTCCTGCTTGTCTGGTTTCTTATGAAAAATCTCATGGCAGCTTTTCACGGTGGTCCAAGCTGTCATTACTGTGTGTCTAAAACTCCTCAGAACCAATCGGATTCATTTTAAAAACAAAACATTGCCCTGGATTTGTTTGTTTTTGTTCTGTGTGTCTCTCTACTTCACAGAAACATGAAACCAGTTTAAAAGTGAAACTAAACTGCAAGCACATTATATGATTGATTTTTATCTATTTTTAATCATTTTTAAAGGGAATCCGTTAACTTTTATGTCTCTATACCCTGTAAACGGTCATTTCAGCAAAATTTTTTTTTTCCTTTTAGTGACCCTTTAAAGCGGCCCTTCAGTAATTATTTCAACTCTTCATTCAATGTTCTGCCCTTGTTTTAACTTTAGATGGTAAAGCATTTTTTTTTCTGCAGATAAATACCTTTTGTTATGAGCCTAGGCTCATGACAACATGCACGGCTTTCTCTCTCTAATGCTGGCCATACACTCTACGAAAAATCGTCCGAACAAACTTTCGCAAAACGAATGTTCGGTCGTGAGCGCAAACGATGGTGCCATCATGTAATGACCGATAAATCGTTCAGTGGACATACATAAAAAAAAATTGGTTCGTCTTTTTTTTACATATACCTAGTGCAGAAAGTTTGGACGGGAAACGCATTAACCTTCTGATTTTTATCGTTTGCTCGGCAGAAAATTTCCAAATGTGTCCTTCGTTTTTTCGGGTTAAAAACGTCCAAACGATTATTGATTTTGTGCCCATTAACTGTTCCAAAAAGAACAAACTGAACGACCGATTTTCTGTATAGTCTTTGGCCAGCATAACTCTTGTGAAAGTTTGCCAGAAAGGGAGGGGGAAGGGTGAGTCACAAGAGGGCCAATGACAGCTGCAGAGCTAGAAGTGCGCCTCTGTGTAAATCCAGGAAGTGAACAGGCAGCAGCTACGGCTGCCCATAGTTAAAATGGTTGCAGCCAGACTTGGTGGAGGGAGATTTCTGCAGCATATTTGGAATCACAGTACAGTGGAACTTCGGATTGCGAGTGATGCGGTTATAACGGTCACCACCGCTTACAACCTTCCATCCATCCACGACAAGCTTATCTGACACACTCTGACAATCTTGCATACACGATCCATATCCATTCCCATAAACAAGACGAGACTCAAGCTCTGCACTTGCTTTCAAAGATATGACAATTTATTGGTATTTTCTCAGCTTCTTATACAGTCTCAAGCATAATGCAGTTAGTCACAGGACAATGTAGTCTCCACCCCCCTTCACACCATGGGGGGCTTCAATCACACTCTAAAAGGCATTCAGGTAAGCTAACCATGTAGACTTGTCGGCACCGTATCTTCAATAGTGTTCAATTAACCTTGAATAGTAACACAAACATCTAGTTGAATAAGTTATCTAGACAGCTTTATCACACAATGGCAGAGTCTTGTGAGAGTGGGTGCAATCAACACCTTCAACGGAATGTCTTTACAGTGAATAGCCAACACCTTAAGATATTTTAATAGCATATTATACAAAGGTATGACTCACTGGCTGGCTGACCTGATCATGTCATCATGAACTCCTTGTGATATCTCAGTCCTGAAATATGAAGTATTAATAATGTCCCATCTCATGTAATATATGAATTATGATTCTTTGTCACCCTATGGCCCTAGTGGACATAAGGTGACCCTAGACATAGGGATATCTCAGTCTGTCACGGGGCATTCCGTTACATCGGTTAACAAGCGTTTCGCAATACAAGCACTGTATTTTGCAAACTAACTCCGTTTGCGAGTGTCTCGCAAAACGAGCAGGATTCGGGCCAAAGCGGTGTGCAGTACTGCTTTTGGCCTGTGATGGGGGGGGGGCACCGGAGCCAAACGGCTGCTGGACTTCCGCTGTCCTCAGGAAGCCTGCATTGGTGAAACGCGTCAAAGTTGGTTTCGGGTGGAGATATTGTATGTAGTTTTTTTTTTTTTTTTACATTCAAACACAGAAAGAAGATCTTCATTCACCCTTAGATAATCCACAGGTAAGCAAAACAAAAAAAAAATACTCCAATAAAGCATTATTGTTTGCTCCAGCCGGGGGAATAAAAATGATTTCCTGATCCCCCAGAGGCAGTCGGATATTCCCTGAATCAACTATCCCAGTAGAAACTTCAAAACTTAGTTTTATCACAAGAAACTTCTCTTGATTAAAAAAAGGGGTTCTGTATCGCTTTCTATCCAAAAAATGGCTTTAGATGGCTTTAGATTATACGTTAAATACGTTTTTGCCAGTTTGGCCAGTCTTCATGCACTACTAGTCCCAGCAGATCCTGCAGATGTATGTAGTTTTAAAATTGCAACATGAACAGTTTTTCGTCTGAGCAATAGATTTAAAAGCATGTCTGAGTTTACTGCCACTTTTAATCTAAATCCAAATGGCAAATAATCGAGTTAGTAAATAGCATGTTGTACAATCGGATGAGCTAACCACCGCGGCTCGAGTTCACATTTAGCTTGTTTCCATAAGAGGCGTAGACACGGCTGTATCTATGGAATGTTGTGTCTCTGGAGCTTACACATCCTTCCTGATCTCTTGTGCCTATTGTACCTCTTCAGTTCTCATAGGTACCAAATAAGTTGCCATCCGGCACAATTTTTTATTACATTATAATGAAATGTTGTGTTTATGCAAACTTTACGTAGTTTGTTATAAGCAGATCTTCATGGAGCAATCAAAATCTGAGTGTTTCCTACTGGGCAGAACAGTAGCTTACTGGTTAGCAATTTGGCACGGGCGCCCTGAGCTTCGAATCCAAACCAGGACAAGATCTGCTTGGATTTTTGTAGGTTCTCGCTGTGTTTGTGTGGGTTTTCTGAAGGTCTTCTGGGTTCCTCCCATGCTCCAAAGATATGCTGGTAGGATTTATTGGCCCAAGTATATAGCAGGTCATAGAGCGATTCCCACATCAACACTGGTTGTAATAGCAGCTGGCAATAATCTCATGTAAAATCTGGCAGGCTGGTTGTACCCAAATTGTTTGCTCAACTTGGTTATATTAAGCCTGTCCATACATGGTTGGAATCTCGGCCAATGCTTGATCAAGCGGCAGAGATTCAAACAGTCTATGGGCAGCTTATGTATGCATGTGACATAAGAGCCTTAAAATGAAGCCTGGTACACACTAAAGCCTCATACACGCGATCGGACTTCCAACTGACTTTTCCGTGAATTTCTGTCCGAAGGGCGTTGGGCGTGAACTTGGTTTGCATACACGCGGCAGGACTTCTTCAGCCAACAAACACGAACGTAGTGATGTTATTGACATACTACGTGGTTTTTCTGCTCTTTACTGCCACCTTTTGGGCAACTTCTGCTACTGTTGTCGGATCTTTAGCATTGGTTCTGATCATGCGTATTTGTACTCTGGACTTTAGTCCGATGGACTTGTGTACACACAATCGGATTGGCCTCCATTGGACATTTTGTTGCTGGAACGTTTGTCTTTTCTCACAGCGAACATTTGTCCGATGAAGGTTTGTCCAATGGAGTGTACACACGGACGGATTTTCTGCTAAAACAGGTCTGTCGGACATTTGTTATCAAAAAGTCTGATCGTGTGTACGGGCCTTAATAGTGTTTTATGTTTTCTACGACCCAGCAATTTGTACGGAAAAAAAAAAAACGTGAGCGCTCCGGTCCGACTTTAGTCCGACATTAGTACAGTGATTCCCCCCCCCCCCCGCGCTAACATGTTGTATTTTGATGGGGGGGATGCCCCCACCCCCTGCCAGAACTCTCAACGCTCCCTGCCATTGGCTGATCGTGTTGATTGGGAGCCGGTCGGCTGCCGGTTTTTCCATCGTGCTTGCTGAGTTAAAAAAAACACAGAATGATGTACTAACAGTCTGACATTTAGTACAGTGATCCCCCCCCCACTGGGCTGTTGTGTTCTGATAGGGGACCCCCTCCCCCCCTGCCAGAACACTCCGGTCAGCGCTCTCAGCCATTGGCCAAGAGCTCTGATCAGGAGCTGGTTGGCTGCTGGTTTTTCAGCATGCTCGTCTAACAGAAGCTGGCTTCTGTCGGACCGGCTACTGTACTCACGGGTCAAATGTTGGACGTGTTTATTGAACCGACCTTCATCCTGTGTGTGCTAGGCATTCGTTTGTAAGCTGCTTGAGGGTTAGTACATAAAGCACACCTTAAACTGTCTGCCCTATAAAAATACCTGTAAGTCCCCCATGCACATCGGGTGCTTGAGGGTCTAGATTTAGGAATGGGTAGGAGGCACAGATGAACTGTCCAGCTCCAAGAGGCTGAAGGTTGCAGCAGCTGGACTGCGCACCGAGCAGTATGAATGTGTAGGGCAGAATGCACCTATGGACAAATGCCCGGAATGCAAGAAGCCTGCGGTCCAGTCATTTGTCCCTGGACACTCATTGCCATAAACATTAGTAGCACTCAGTGCACCATCCAAGCCCTATCGGCTTTTAGCCTCTTCGGCAGTGGGGCTGGACGGTGTGCCGTTTTTTCACCCGCATAAAAAAAAAATGGGCTGCATGTTTTGATCTATGTTTTTGTTTGTTTTGATTTGTAGAACTTTGAGGTTTTTTTGATGGAAAGCACATTAAAAATGAAAGGTATTATTATTAAAGCCTACCTAAAGCAACCATGTGAAAGTCCTAACCTTTATTTAACAGCGTTGGCTTTAGTAGGAAAGTCGAGTTAAGTTTTAACAGAAGAAAAAACTGGGGGCCGGAAAAAGGATGACTGGTTGTCCTAATATAACAGACGCAAATATTGACACAATAAACCGAGCGCAGCTATACAAAGACATTGGAATCTTTCGCCAGGCTAGATAAATTGTTTTGCTTTTTTTTTTTTATCCCCCCCCCCACCCCCTCCAATTTTTATTTTTGTATTTTTTTTTGCCATCCAGCTCCTTTCTTTGTTGTGGCTCCCAGCAGTGTTTTTCACTGTTTCTATTGTTCTATCTTTTTTCACCATTTTTTCTTTCCTGACATTAATCTGCATGCCATGTTTAGCTCGAGGTCGAACACTCCTTGGGGCGCCGCGCAGCCCATCACCAAATATCTGACCACCCCCACCTCCAGCGAGTGTTCATTTCCAGGTCTTAGTGAAAAATCCCCAGGCAAATCTCTAAAGAGTTGATTGTTGTAGTTGACAAGGATTAAAATGTCACTTTATAGTTTCAGTTCCTTAATCCTCTTGCTGGTCTTGACGTACCTTTCAGCTCACTAATTAGCTTTTTTTTTTTTTCTCTTTTTACTTTTAAAAAGTACATTAAATTTTAACTTTTCTGTGGTCTCAAATGCTTTACATTTCTAGAACATTTCAAGTGTTTATTTGGCTATTGTTTTGTTGGTCTTGTTTTCACAAAAACCGAAAACGAAAAATTCCGGTCTTGGTTTACGAATGACTGGCACACTTTGAATATAAAATTTTGGTAAAATTGGGTCACTCATATATTGCTTTATAATGTATTTATAGCACCGACCATTTATGCAGCACTTTACATATTGTACATTCACATCGGTGCATGCCCTCAAGGAGTTTTCAATTGAATCTCCGACTTTTGAACTTTACTCACCACTGAAGAGTGTCGTCTGGAGCGGCGGTTTTCCCTTTATCTTGAATCTCCGACTCGCATGCTTACACTAGGGCCAAATTAGACAGTCAACAGTTATCCTACCAGCATGTCTTTGCAGTGTGGGAAGAAACCGGAGTACCCAGAGGAAACCCACACAAGCACAGGGACGGCAAGCAAATTCCATGTCCTCCATAGTCCTGGTCACGATTCCAACTGGGGACTCCAAGTGCTAAGCCACATTTTATTTTAAAGTCTGTAAGGCTGGCCATACATGGTTCAAATCTCAGCCGGTTCAGCACGAACACTGTGCAAAATCGTGCAAATTTCTTTTCTGCAGCCTGTGGTTGCATGAGAAATTCCCACAGACTTTGTCCTACCTCAACCATGCTGGGAATATAATAGTTGTTCTTCCGTGCTTTGTGATCGACTGGACAAGGGTGATTCATATCTAGGGTTCAGGATGGTCAAAAAAGGTCAAAGAGAGTCAAGCATTTCTGGTCATTTTGGCGACATAAAAGAACAGATTAATACTTCCTAGTGAACTTCTGGATGACCTAGTGATGACTAAAGGTCCATTCCTCTGATGGCAGATGACAAGGAAACACTAGATTACCTTTTGTGTTGAAATGCTTTTATAAATCGCTCAACACCTTAGTGCTTTTTTTTTGTCTAGTGAGTGCATTGTATGGCACGAAAAAAATTACTTTATTTTAGAGGCGCACCGAATGGAAATTTTGGTACTGAAAATTCAGAATGCATATATAAATTTTTTTTTTTTTTTTTTTTTATATACCGTATTTATCGGCGTATAATACGCACAGGCGTATAACACGCACCCTAATTTTAAGAGGAAAGTTTCAGGGAAAAAACTTTCCACAGCCCCCTGTGTATAACACGCAGGTACAGTTTACCCTCTATTTTCAGGGTAAAAAAGTGACGCTGTTCCGGAGTCCCATGACCTATAAAAAAACATACCATAAGCATAGTAAAAAAAAAATGGTTTTGTTTTTTACATCTTTTTTCTCTGTGCAACATTTAGAAAACACAATGTTTGCCTGATGTGTTTCGGTCTCCAGAATTTCTGTGCTTTTCTTTTTATTTATTTTCGATTCTAGCTTGATAGGTATGTAAACCCCCGGGAATGAACTTCTCTTATTTCTTCCATTTTTAATTTGTAAAATATGCTATTGAAAGCTAGTGAGCTGGTGACTTCCAGCGTGATGACTCTGTAGGCCATCTGTGCATGGAGCAGATTTCTCTCCTGCAACCACGGGTTGCAGGAAAGAAATTTGCTCGATTTCCCCCAATAACACAGATACAATCCTTCCTGCAGGGCCATTGTTTTTTTTTCCCAGTGAGGAGAATTTTATCCAGAATCGTGCAACTGTAATCGGAAGCAAATCCAGCAGGCTGGTTGTACCAATGTTGTTCAATTTGACCATTAATGGTTTAAATCTTGGTCATGCTGAACCAGCCCAGATTCGAACCGTACATGTCTTGCCTGAAGCCTCATATACACGATCGGATTTCCGCAAGACAAAGCCGTGGAATTTGGTCCGAAGGGTGTTGGCTGTGAACTTATTCTGCATACAGACGGCAAAACGTTGTCAGCCAACAAATATAAAACTATGTGGTTTTTATGCTCTTTAGTGCCACCCTTTGGGCAACTTCTGCTAATGTTGTTGTGCTATGGTTAGCATTGCTTCTGAGCATGCGTTTTTGTACTTTTGGATTTTTTTTTTCGACGGATTTGTGTACACACAATCAGATAACCCAAGGGCACACATTTGTTGGAAAATTTGAAAGCATGCTATCCCACATTTTGTTGTTGGAAAATCTGACAACAATTGTCCGATGGAGCGTACAAATGGTTGGATTTTCTGACCAAAACGCTTCCATCACGCAATCGTTGACGGATAAACAGATTGTGTATGTGAGGCTTTAGTCATCGCTCTCCACTCTGCCTGGAGAGGGAGTGGCCATCTGCTGGTCAGGCATCTGGGTAGACCCCATTAACCAGAACATGGTGATTTTTTTTATTTATTTTTTTATAGAAAGCCCCTGCTGGATTTGGGCTTTAAGCGTTTGCGGTTAGATACAATTTTATCATGTAATAAATATTCATAGGGATTGGAGTGCTTCTAGTGACAGTTAACAATCTGCGATGTGTATCTGTGGGGATGGGGTGGTGTAGGACTTGTAAGGCTCCATGCAGATATTATCTGTGTGGTGGGACTTGAAGTTTCTCAGCTGAAAGCTGTTGTAGCAGTTCCATGCACAGATGGATGGAGTAACTGTGAATAATAAAATAAAGCGCCACCTTTACGCCCCACTAAATAGCTGCTTATTTATTAAGCTAAAAATCACAGCTAATAATGGTGGAGTGTTTTTTTCTCTCGCCTTGCCTTGTCAACATTCCCAGGTGATGTTACCCAGCATGCTTTGTCAGAGTGTGGGCAGGAGACGTTATCATCCGACTCAGACAATTGTCATAACCACAGACCGCATCAAGGTGTGTCACCGGCCACACCTGCACTCCGACTCCGATCACCGCTCTCTCCCTCCATGTGATCTTAAAAGCAACTCCAGACAACGAGTAAAGTCAGTCTGAAACAAATGTTGCTCTCCAGGAAGCATTAGAGTACTGTAACTTGTTAAGCATTTGTAAAAGCAGAGACGTAAAGGTAATTTACCTTTTTATCAGCTGAGCAGATCACAAATCCACGTTTTCCAGTTTCCAGGCAACTCGGGGCTCTTTTGGTAAAGTGCAACTCCAGGCAATTTTAATTATGTTTTGATAATGTGGGTGGTATAGATCCTTTTTGTCATATTATTTTTTTTTTCATATTTTTTTTTTTTCATAGTTGTCTGCGTTCCCAGTTGGGGAGATTCCCTCTTCTCTTTGTACTGGTGACCATTATCACCGAGAAAGAAAGCGATGAGAGTTCCCAGATTTTTAGGGTGGTCTCCAAAACAAAAGGCAACTTTAAAATCTTCCAATTTGAACACCTTTTTCTGGGAACAATTGACTTGAAAGGGAGATTCCCTCTTTGGAATACTTTCTCCAACTTCCTGTTGTGTAGCTGGGACAGGAAGTAAAGGGAAATCACCCCGACGGCACTCAAGTGGCAAAAAATTATTTGGCAATTTATGTTGGTCTTCTACGTATTGTTTTGCGATCTATCCAGAAGCTATAGGGATTGATGTGATGGAGCGAAAATTAAGCTGGCTATACACATTTATTTTGATCCTTTTTATACATTTACAATAACATGTAGCAGGTTTTTATAGTCAGACGGCCGCGGTCATCATGCTGCTACCAAACGGTGATTGCATCTGGTAGTATGCAGTCATTGCTTTGCACATTTTCCTCATTGCCCGGCTAAAGCTAATCCCCTCTGGTAAGAGGGTTACCTTGCGGGCACGCTCCTGAGTCGTACACTCGGCGTCCATAGACGCCGAGTGTATGACTTGGTTCCACCCCCCGGTGGCCACGTCATTGGATATGATTGACAGCAGCGGGAGCCAATGGCATAGGATGCATTAAGGTGAAAAAACACAAACGATTACAAGGTTTACAACCCCTTTAAGTCAGCAGCTACAAATACTGCAGCTGCTGACTTTTAATAGATGGACACCTTACCTGTCCAGAGAGCCTGCTATGTCTGCACCAATGCTGATCTTCGGATCAGCTGTCGTGTGCACCCGCCGCCATCCCTGGTAAGGCAACCTGTTCCCTACTGCGCATGTGTGAAGCGAGCTGTGCGGAGGAAGGAGGAGGGTGCCGAACTTCCGAGAGTCCAGGCCGCGCCTTCCCGTCTCCTTGGAAGTTGGAAACGGTACCCCCCCCCCCCCGAAATGTGCCACCAAAGGGGGGAGGCTGATAAGTGGATAAGGCGTATTGTGTTTTTTAAAGATGGATGAAAGTATTCATGTTTTATGACCATCTAAGTTTTCCGAACATCAAAAATAAAGCTTTTTGATGTTTGTCAAACTTGAAGACCCACACCGGGGACCTCTTGCATTCGGTTCACCAATGAGTTTTTTTGACTTCCTCCCATCCTACCATTGTAAACCAGTCGATCAACCATTTGCAAGTGCGATCAACAGTGTCAATCTGTGATTTTTGCATCGATTTCCTTTAAAATGTCAGTACTTCTCATTTTTTTTAAAGCAGAACTTTTACAGCCATTCCTATGGCAGCCATTAACTGTTTGAATTAACGGTGTGTTTGGTTTAATTTGGGGTCCTAATTATTTCTAACTTACGTGAGTAGATTTAGATTACCACCAGACTGCTGGGATTTGTCACTAAGGCAACTGGAAGATCATTTTACATAAAGTAGTTTTGTTCCAACGATTAGGTTCAAATGGAATGTCAGACAATTGGATCTGTTGTCAGATAAGGCCTATGGTTAGATGTCGAATTCCTGTGTGCCTGTAAAAGGGCATTCTGTATTAATTAAATACTTCTCTTCCCTTTTATAATAGAAACAACTTTTAGTGAAAGGAGGCAGCAAGTGGTTGCTCTTTTCTCTTACAATTCATTTAAGCCTAAACTGTATAGATTATTATTATTATTTTTAAAGCTTGATTAAAATACCATATAGGCTGCGTTGCCTATTGCAGTCCCAATGCATAGACAAGGCAAAGTATGCCTTATGTTCTATTGTATCATTTCGCACCACTGAAAGAAAAAACGGGACAAGTTAAATTTTTAAGTCAACACTCCAGAGTTGAACAAAACGGTGTTTTGTTATAATGTAAAATTATTAGAAGAGAGGGTATCCTTCTATAGCAAGGAGGTTTAGATTGGAAAGATTTTACAATAGTGAATAGAGATGTGCTCAGGTGTGTTGAGACACAATCTAAAACCCGCCTGAGCTATCCAGCAGGGAAGCTGTCAAAGCCATACGCCAATCATTGGCAAGGAAGGCATTCCCCGCCCCACAGCCGAATGCATATGTGCGGCTGCAAAGTAGGGAATGCCTCTGTGGCCTATGATTGGCTGTTGGTTTTGACAGCTTTCTGGTGGGATAGCTTAGGCAGGTTGGGACTTGTTTCATGAGCTCATCATGTAGAATGAATTGTTTAGATTAAGGTTGGCTAAATCCGAAAAGATTTCAAGGCCATGTTGCCATTTCGAAGGGTAGCTTCACACTGCTCTAACATAAAAATCGTAGGTTGGCTGCAATTTTCATTAGACTTCTTTGAGGTTTTACAAAGTGCAATTTCTGCATATGCCATTTTTGGTGCCCTTTTAGAAAGCTCACCAAAACTGAGGGCTTCATAAAAGTCTATGGGAAAGCACAGCTAACCTGCATGAAAGCTGTTGGTATAGCAAAAGCACAACGGGGCAGTGTGAAGCCACCCTAAAGGTTTAGATTATGGATACGATGTCCACATGTTCTAGTTGGAAAAATGTTTGAGTATGGCCTCAGATGAAAAAAATAGCTAGATTTAAAAGTGTACCATCATCCAGGTTGATATTTATAAAGAATAGATGGTTCTCTTGAGAAAGCGGTTAGACCGCGAAACTAGTCAAGGCCAAGACCAGTCTATATGTTTGTAAGAACAGAAATTGCACGGGGGGTATCCCTGAGGTCCTGTTTTTCCAATTTTTACCATGCATTCTTTGTTCAACAATTCTATGTAATAAAATGTATTCTATTTCATTTGTATGTCATTTCTTATCCAGTACCGAGATAGTCCAATAATCGCCTCTTTTTGGGGAGGGAATGTTAGAGGATCAGCTCTAGCCACAGTCCCTTGTCCCCATCCCTTCTTTATGTTCTAATTGGAGTAGGAATGGGTGTATGCCCTCTGTAGGTGGCCAAGATTATAACCATAACCTTAACTGTGAATTGTCCTGTCCTTCTTCTTTCTTTTTTTTTTTTTTAAAGCTGGTCCACTCCAGCTTTATATTTCATTGACCATATTTGTATTGAACCTACTCCAGTTCACAAAGTTCAGCCCCTTTCCAGTTCTGTAAGTTTGTGTCCCCTGCATGGAGTTGGCAAGTTCTTGGGTTTGTTTGGGTTTCCGCTGGCTACTTCTCTTTCCAGCCACATTCCAAAGACATACTGGTAGGCTAATTAGATTCTGTCTAAATTGGCCTTAGTATGTGTATACAATATAGCTATGCACATGTGTTATCACATTCTGCATACCCGTCTCAAGCCAAACAATTAGGGAGGGTTGAGAAAAGACCTGATGACCTCCCTCATAAAAATAAATTTCCCAAGAAAATTCAAGGGAAAATTCTTTCAAGTTGGTGCCCAAAGAGCTGGTCCATAAAATGTGCTGAGAGTTGGGTACGACTGACCGTATATATGCATTAATACAAAAATGTGTCCCGGAAAACCGGGGACAGGTCTTAAAGTATGTAGGTCATAGAATTACTTTAAACCCTCTTATAAGTCTGCTGTGCTTGTAACCATTTCTCTCGAAAAGCAAACACATTTCCCTATTGATAGACAACAGAATGTTGTGGTGAACCGTTGTATCTGGTTATGTCTGCAGCCTCGGGGTTGTCTCGTCTTTTTAATAGAGCTGCCTTCTACTGCTCTGCTGTCTTGTCAAGCCTGAGTTCTTAGAAGACAGAATGTGTAATGAGTTAATGTTAGTTTTCTGCAACTCCAAAGTTTCTCTTCGAGGAGTTCCCTGCTGTTCTCGCCTCGCACCTTCACTAGATTCTGTCCGGAAACAGAGTTGGAAATGAGTCGTATAATTGTTCACTTTGCAGGCTTTCACTATCACTGTTTGCTTTGGCAAGGCTGCAAGATTCCTGTGCATCCAGCTATACCTGCTATGCTTCCTTTTACTGTTTTTGTGTGTATGTTGTACCCTTCGCTACGCATAAATTCAGATATTGAACTTCAATAAACGAGTTGCTACAGGCTATAGTCAAAACTAATGCAGGAAGTGTAACTTGCACAATAGTCTCCTACGCAGTAGGATTAAATACAGCAGGGCTTCTGAATATTTTTTCAGGATTTTATTTGTGCTTCGGTATGGGAGGTAACTGGTACCCACCCATAGGGACTAGATGTGTGGTATTGACTTGCCTTTGCCAAACTCCAAAAATATTTATTTTTGGTATTTGGAAGGAAGGGTTTAAAACTCTGCTAGGTTTTTATCACTGTCTCTGGGAGATTCTTCCTAGTACTAGGAACCTTCTACGTCCTTGCATACAAAGTGTCACCAGAACAAGAAGTACGGCTCAATTTCCCTAATTGGAGCACTGGAACAGCTGGTGCAAGTAAAACCTGAAACCTGCAGCATTCATGAGTGCCCTTAGAAGGATCAAGC
Organism: Rana kukunoris; assembly: GCA_029574335.1. Lineage (NCBI taxonomy): Eukaryota > Metazoa > Chordata > Amphibia > Anura > Ranidae > Rana > Rana kukunoris. The sequence goes on along the minus strand of CM056055.1, from coordinate 199,928,028 downwards.
ACAATGCCAAACTTGTATTGCATTGTAGGTAGAAATGTCCCCTCATTTACACTCTCAGTAATTAGGGGTAGAAAATGAGGGCATGCTCCTCAAAAAAATCAAAGCTAAAAAAAATCTGTATTTATTGGCGTATAACACTCGCTTTTTTACCCTGAAAATAGAGGGTAAATTGTGCCTGCAAAAGTTATTTTTTTTCCTGAAACTTTTAGGGGTGCATGTTATACGCCAATAAATACGGTATATATAAATAAAATAAAATCCTTCCCAAACATAAGTGAATTTTTTTTGGGGTATAGATGGTCTTTGATTGGCCAAGAACAATATAAATTGCTAAACCGGTTTTCTATCTAGTAGACTGATGTGCTCGTTGCTAGTATTCATTGCTGGTGTTATCAGTCCAGATAGAGAGGAACCTTGGTGTTCCTTGAGCAGTTACGAGCTGGGCTCTTTTGATGGCACCTGTACAGTTCTGGGACCAGTGTTACATGGCTAAAACCAAGTAAATATGATATTGGGGCCGAAACGACTAATCGTCAACTTATTGATTCATCGTCAACTAATCGACCAATCGCCAACTAATCGATTCATCGCCAACTAATCAATTCATCGCCAACTAATCGATTCATCGCCAACTAATCGATTCATCGCCAACTAATCGATTCATCGCCAACTAATCGATTCATCGCCGGTGAATCGATTCATCGCCGGTGAATCGATTCATCGCCGGTGAATCGATTCATCGCCGGTGAATCGATTCATCGCCGGTGAATCGATTCATCGCCGGTGAATCGATTCATCGCCGGTGAATCGATTCATCGCCGGTGAATCGATTCATCGCCGGTGAATCGATTCATCGCCGGTGAATCGATTCATCGCCGGTGAATCGATTCATCGCCGGTGAATCGATTCATCGCCGGTGAATCGATTCATCGCCGGTGAATCGATTCATCGCCGGTGAATCGATTCATCGCCGGTGAATCGATTCATCGCCGGTGAATCGATTCATTGTCAACTAATCGATTATGAAATTAGCCCTTTATAGTACAAACAGAGCAAATAATCACTACTGTTTTATAATTGTATTAATATGAAAAATCTTTGTACATTCGCTAAAGGAAAGAATGTTTGAAATTTTCACTTGATTTTAACATTCAGTTTTAAAATGAATGTAATTTCTGAACGAAAACCACATACACTATCTGAAAATTCATTTGACCAAGAAGTTTTCCATTATTTCGAAACTTCCGTCACTGTGGTTACGAATGTCGATTTGACCCCACTGACGATTACAAAATCGAATGAATGTTCTTAACATTTTTTTTTTTTTTTTGAGGGAAGCTCTGGGCCCCTGATAGGTGGCATCGATGGGCCCCTGATAGATGGCATTGATGGGCCCCTGATAGGTGGCATCGATGGGCCCCTGATAGGTGGCATCGATGGGACCCTGATAGGTGGCATCGATGGGACCCTGATAGGTGGCATCGATGGGACCCTGATAGGTGGCATCGATGGGCCCCTGATAGGTGGCATCGATGGGCCCCTGATAGGTGGCATCGATGGGCCCCTGATAGGTGGCACCGAGCATTAGAAGTAAAAATAGCCGATTTACCGGCTCTATTTACATCACATGATCAGCTGTCATTGGCTGACAGCTGATCACATGGTAAGGGGTTGAGATCTCATAGACTCGCTGATCAGAGCCTGGTTTTGCCTGGCTGGAGTCCGGGCTGAGGCCGCCATTCATCTCACTTCATGCACATGGGTCTGCTTCATGATGTGTGGCTTATGGGTTTTGATCCTGATCCTGCCGGGCCGCAGCGCACACCAGCTGCTTCATTACAACGCAACGACTGTGTGAACTGACCATAATATTGCTACACTTGGCAGCAGGCAGCGTTTATTGACACACTGTATGTGCTTCTTATAATAAAGAAAAAAAGGACAAAGTATGCTAAGTCGAGCGTCCGCTATCTATATCCTGTGCTCACGAATATGATTTAATTTTGAACGTGTGATATTATTTTAACCAGCAGATAGGACAGACACAAGTGTGAAATATTTTTTTTTTTGTTCTCCGCCTAATGGGTTTTGGGCGCTAAAAATAGTTTTGCTCTCGAGCCCCCTTGGATAAAATATCATTAACATAAGTAGCTGATATGCTTGAATCCAGCGGTTAGGGAGAAATACCAGGCATAATGATTATTTTTTTCACTACGCAAAAGAACTTGTTCCTTGTAACGAAATTATTGCAAAGTAATGTGATCTGTCCAAGGAGCAGCTGTTTTTTTTTTTCCCCCTCCCAAAGTGCAGTATCACTGCAGACACCACAAGAATGCTCCCACTGCAGGTTTTATTTTTATTACCGAGTTCCAAAATAAAATCTCCTTTAATTACTTCCTAAACACCAGGACTTTCCCAGATGATCCATGCTTGGTTAAAGAAGCACACCGAAATAAAAATAAGGAAAATACGTTTTTTTTTTTTTTACTATTTTTTAGAAGAAAAAAATATATTTTATTCTATTTATATGATACAAACAATTTACGTAACACTTTACATATATATATTGTACATTCAAATCAATCCCCACCCTTGAGGAGCTTACAAGCTAAGGTCACTAACTCATGTGTAGATACTAGGGCCAATTTACACTACATTACCATAAATATCGGTGCGCCTGCCTTTACACGCACATGAACTTTAATGCCATCCCCGTCTTAGTCCACAGGGTTACATATTGAGTTGGCCCACCCTTTGCAACCATAACAGCTTCAACTCTTCTGGGAAGGCTGTTAACAAGGTTTAGGAGTGTGTCTATGGCAGGGGTCTGAAACTGGTGGCACTCCCATCATGCCTCTGCCTGGGGGAGTCATGCTTGTAACTATCAGCCTTGCAATGCCTCATGGGACTTGTAGTTTCGCCACAGCTGGAGGGCCACCAGATTTGAGACCCCTGATCTACAGTAATGTTTGACCATTCCAGAAGCGCATTTGTGAAGTCAGGCACTGATGTTGGACGAGAAGAGCTGGCTCGCAGTCTCCACTCTAATTCATCCCAAAAGTGTTCTATCGGGTTGAGGTCAGGACTCTGTGCAGGCCATTCAAGTTCCTTCTTCCCAAACTCGCTCATCCATGTCTTTATGGACCTTGCTTTTGTGCTCTGGTGAGCAGTCATGTTGGAACAGGAAGGGGCCATCTCCAAACGATTCCCTACGAAATTGGAAGCATGAAATTGTCCAAAATATCTCAGTATGCCGACCCCTTAAGAGTTCCCTTTACTGGAGCTAAGGGGCCAAGCCAAACCCCTGAAAAATAACCCCACTCCATAATCCCCCTTTCACCAATGATTTGGACCAGTGCACAAAGCAAGGTCCAAAAAAGCCATGGATGAGTGAGTTTGGGGTGGAGGAACTTGACTGGCGTGCAGAGACTCCTGACCTCAACCTGATGGAACACCAGCGAAGACTGAGACAGGCCTTCTCGTCCAACATCATTGCCTGACCTCACACATTTGCTTTTGGAAGAATGGTCAAACATGCCCATAAACACTCTCCTAAACCTTGTGGACGGCCTTCCCAGAAGAGTTGAAGCTGTTATAGCTGCAAAGGGAGGGCCAACTCAATAATGAAACCCTACAGACTAACACAGGGATGCCCTTAAAGTTCATGTGCGTATAAAGGCAGGCGTCCCAATACTTTGGACAATATAGTGTATATTTATTACATTCAAATCTGTCCTTGCCTTCAAGGAGCTTACAATCTAAGGTCCCTAACTCGCATGTGTGCATACATATAGGTCCAACTTAGGTTGCCTTCACACAGTACATGTCGGAAACATGCGCAAACGCACACACTTTCCTGATATGCTCAAACGTGCTGCCCTTTAGCAAAAGCATGGTGCCATTAATTCTTAAGAAGTCCCTGACCCTTTCGCAAAATCGTTCTGCACCGTACAGCGTAGTTCATAGACAGCAGATTTGTGGTGGTGCCATTAAGAATTATGCCGCGTACACACGATCGGACGTTCCGACAACAAAAGCGTGGATTTTTTTTTCCAACGTATGTTGACTCAAACTTGTCTTCCATACACACGGTCACACAAATGTTGTCGGAAATTCTGAACGTCAAGAACGGAGTGACGTACAACACTACGACGAGCCGAGAAAAATGAAGATCAATAGCCAGTGTAAATGGGTTTCGTGTATACTTGACGGTAAACTCGAGCCGATGAATCAGTTCTTCCAAATACATTTTATGTTTCCACATGTAAATTTTCATGTGAGAATGTTCAATTCACACAAATATTGCTTAGGCGTGAAATACTTTTTTCCTCACATAAATTGTCTATTTAACTATTGCAGGCCTGTTTATGTGTATGATGTCTTCGCCTAGAACAGTGATGGCAAACCTTGGCACCCCAGATGTTTTGGAACTACATTTCCCATGATGCTCCAGTACACTGCAGAGTGCATGAGCATCATGGGAAATGTAGTTCCAAAACATCTGGAGTGCCAAGGTTCGCCATCGCTGACCTAGAATGTCTTGGTTTCCTGTTCACCTTGGACACCTCATCAGTACTCGCAATCCTCATCAGTACTACTGATCTTTTATTATTATCTTTATGAATCACCTCATGGGAACTACAGGAAGTCCCTGAGTTACGAACATCCGACTTGCAAATGGGAGGCTTTGTGATAAATCCGCCGTTTTGCGCATGAGCAGCCACTTTTCGACGGCGGGTACATTCAACGGAACCTAGGAAAACAACGTGCCTATCACACCATATGTGTTGGCCATTCTTCCCCAGTGCATGCAGTCAACATGTAGACAAGCTGATTTACCTTGAGTTCACTGTGCTAAAAATAAAAATAAATTGGGCATGCTCTTCTTTTTTTTTTTTTTTTATTATTTTTTTGTCTGAATTTGACTTGGTATTCCAGTCCTTGTACGGCAGAACTCCGAGCAGGATAAGCAACACAAGGAGCCAATCACTATGTGTTGGCAAGAAGCATGCTGATAGGACGAGGAACCCGAGTGACAGTGGGATGAGCTCCCCACTGGGCTGCTTCTCCTTTCACTGTCCAGTCACAGGCTGGGGACAGGTCCAGAACGACCTGAGGTCAGTAAAATTAGTTGAATTATGCTGGCCGTCATTCATCCTGATAGACTGAGGACATCTAGTGGCATAAAAGTAGTATTGCTGCGGACAACTCCCGATTGAAGGTGAGTGTTTTGTTATTTTATTTAATAGACTTTTATTTTTTATTTTTTAATGGAGCTATGCTTTCCAGGCTTGCTAGTCACTGGAGATAAAACTGTAGGCAGAATATTTAAAGAACTAGCTAAGCACATTGGTTGATCTGTTGTGTACAAAGGCAAATATTTTCCTGTGCCGTTTTCAATGATCTGTTAGGGTTCGGATTTGTCTCTGCATTTGTAAACCATTGTTTGGGGGTGGAGGCGTCCCAGGTTCGTGTCTGGCCATGTGTCGCTTTTTTTGCTCCGGCTCGCGGTTTTTCCATTTGTGCTTAGTGTGAAGGTTCTGTTGTGTTTGGCATGCTGAGAATTACACAACGTCAGATGTTTGAAAAGTCCTTTTGTGTTGTATTTTCGGCAGAGGTCACTGACCAGTTCACTGACAGATGGGGTCGGTGTGAAAAGTGTCAAAGCAAATATTTTTTTTGTTCCTTTGAGCAAGTGTTTAAAACCGGACGGCTTATACCCTGTGTAAACACATCGCTGAGGTAAGCAGGACACAGGTGAAGGGATTTTGATTCAGACAAAAAAAAACTGGAGAACACGTAGAGCAGAAAGTATCTGGCTTTTTTAAAAATATTGTGTAGCGTAACACTCTTAAAGCCTATCTGCAGGGAGAGCAGAAATGAACTCTTGCAGTGGGTTAAACTCCGGGATTTAAAAGCTCATTTAGCTTTAAGGGGCCACAAAAGCAACTTTACCCACAGATCCTCCACTCCTCCACTCCCCTGGCAGCTAGCACCCTCTCCTCTACACTCCGGAAGCAGGCTCTCCCTCAGTGCCCGATGGTCTTGAGGCGATGGTCTTGAGGCGATGGTCTTGAGGCGATGGTCTTGAGGCGATGGTCTTGAGGCGATGGTCTTGAGGCGATGGTCTTGAGGCGATGGTCTTGGGTTGGGTGGGCAAAACTGTTTTAATGGTATTCTAGACCTAAGCGAGGATTCAAAACTACCCTTGCAGTAGGGTTGCCCTGCAAGGGTTAAAGATAAATTCCAGGTTTTACTTTATAGATAGTTACGTTTGTCCAGATTGGACCAACTATGTATATGCTGATACACCTGGAAATCATTGAAGTAGACCCTGCTACTCTACTGATCTCCACTTGCTGCCAGGTTCCACTCTGGCTGCATTTTGAAGGCAGGTGGTCACCCGCTTGACATGGGTGCCATTCAGAGAATGTTTCTCTGATGAAAAGATCGCAACCCCCCCCCCCCCCCAATCAGAGCATTTTCTGACTGGTGACAGCGTGTCTTAAGTGATTTCCAGTCTTCAGGTGTATCGGCCAGGTATGGTATATTCATAGTAACATTGAGATTATTGGAGTAGTGGTGTCTACTTCAGTAATCCAGTAGTGGTGTCTACTTCAGTAAGCCGTTGGTCAAGTATGATTTTATATATATTCTACACACATTGGTCCAAGCTAGACTGCTTATTTGTCTCTTATCGCATGAAATTGCTTGGATGTGTGGTTACACGTGAAGCGCCTGACATTGATTTGCAAGGGCTGCCTTGCATGGCTGATTCTTTGCAGTGTACAGCCCAAATCGACCTGTTGTCGAAGTAGTGGTCAAGCCATGGCTTTATGGTGCAAAATGGTAAAGACCAATCGAAAGCTGCCAATCTGAACATAGGAAGCCCTCACACATGGGGGAGAAAGAAGAGTGCCCAGATGAGGCTGTGGCTAATTATTGGTGATGTATGGCCAAAATTGACTTGTTGTTGAAGTAATGGTCAAGCCATGTTTTATTATGGTGCCAAATGGTAAAGACCAAACAGAAGTTGCCAATCTGAACATTGGAACCTCTCACACTTGGTAGGGGAAAACGAGAGGGCCCCCCATGAGGTCATGGCTGCTTCTTGGCGGTATACGGCCAACATTGACCAGATGTCGAAGTAATGGTCAAGCCATGTTATGGTGCCAAATGGTAAAGACTGATTGAAAGCTACCAGTCTGAACATATGAACCCCTCGCACATAAGTGGGGAGGGGGAAATCAATTCAAGAGCACCCCATTGAGGCTTTTATGAACTAAGGTCAGTCGATTAGCAACTAATTTCTTTCCTAATGTTCTTGCCCCTATGCCCTTGAGAATATGATCAGTATTTTCGCACTGCGGAGGTCTTTTCCTCCATCACGGTAGATCCACAAGCCCTTTAACTTGCGTAAATGTTTTCTTGTCTCCATTGTGAAAACAAGTGTAACAGGATAACTGATAAACAAGATTGAGAAGTTTAATTGAATAAATGATTTTGTTTTGTAGCTGCGCCGGCATCATTCACGTTCTGACCTTTCCTGCCCCATCAGTCAGAGATGAATGCTGCAAATGGATTAATAGGATCTAGTAAAAAAAAAAGTTTGTTTTTTAATTGTTTTCAAAACGAATACTGATCATGGCAGATAAAACGGTAATAATGAGGAGGCATTGTTTGTCTTCATGAAGAACGTACAGTGGTTATCGGAACAGCTTTTTTGTCGAGTTTTATGCTTCGTTTGAAAAATCATTAAACTGTATATAAACCCAATCACTAAAATCTCCTATAAGCTTTAATAGTAATGTCATTTCCAAAGTAATCTTCAATCTTTTTACATCTGTAGCTTTCATTGAAAGAAGATATTTAGGAAACGAAACATTGCAAGTAGATGGGACATTTAAGGTGCAATTGAGGTCACAGAAATAATAGAGTATGATATAACCCCTCCCCTCCCCCCCAAAAAAGATAGAGAGATAGCTATCCATCTATAGATATACCGGTACATCTATCTCTAGCTATCGATCTGTGTGTGTTAGAGCTGCGCGATTAATCGTCAGGAATCATTATCACAATTATTTTTACCTGTTGCAATCTTGACAAAGTGTTTCCAGATCTTTATTATGCAGAGAATTTTCTCTCTGTTCTCAGCCGTCAAAGTCCGGGCAGTCTGCCAAGTTTTAAAACATTCTATCAGTGGAATGTTAAGTCTAAACATTGTATCAATTTGTCTTTTACATCAAAGGAATAGACTTCTGTATGTAAATTAGGAACGTTTAACCACTTGAACATTTTATTTACTAGAAAATGACTTGAAACCCCCAAACATTATATAATATATAAATATTTATATAGTAGAGACCCTAGAGAATAAAATGATGGCTGTTGCAATATTTTATGTCCCACTGTATTTGCGCAGCGGTCTATCAATTGCATTTTTTTGGGGGAAATATTTTTTTTTGCATAATGTAAAAAATTTTACACTGCGACATTCGTGATCTTTACTCTAAGCAAACAAATTGTAATTCTCATTTTGGCTAGAATCATGCAGCTCTAGTTTGTGTGTGTGTGTGTGTGTGTATATATGTGTGTATAATATATATTTATATATATATCTATAAAAATGTATATAAATACATTTTTTTAATACAAATTAGTTACCTATTCAGTATCCTGTGCAAAATAAATTATTCATGAACCCACAAAGCTGTTGGATCCTAAAAGGTAACAATTTCTGTTAGTTTTCAGCACAATACGCAACCTTGATTGATAGGTTTGAATAATAACAAAAAAATATTAGAACAAATGTTTAATTATGAATACATTGTTCTGTAAATGGCAAAGGGGAGCCCAGTGGTGGATAAGTAGCCATTAGCACTTCCATCTGAGACCTGCAGCTCTAATGTCCACAGCGGGCCAGAAGTACAGCAGGAGCTGTGGTGTCCAGCCTTAAATGTCTTTTTTTTTTTTTTTATAGAGTAGGAATCTGAATTCATTTTTTAGGCAGGAAGTAATATAAGCTTTATCCCTGAAATTCTGCTTTAAGTAATTTTCGATATTAATTTAGAAGTCCTTACATTTACATAGAACTAGCAGAAGTAAATGGTGTTTTTGTATTTTTCCTGCGGTTCAGCTTTAAAGGACAACTCCAGTTTTGTTGGAAAATTGATATAATGTTATAATCGCCACATGAACCATTTTTGTAATTTTATGTTATTAAAAATTACCTTTTCTATTCCCATCTATAGCTAGCTGTGATTTTACAAAACGCAATAACATAGTGGATAGGGATTCACAGAATTTTCCCACTTCTTGTCTTATTGGCTTACTGGCTTTCCCATGGGTTGAGAAAATCATTTTTTTTTTCTGGAGTACCTATAAGAAAAACAAATAACCCATTAGAAGATAAAATGCTTTCAACATCAATCAATTACAATTTTTGCTGCAGTACATTTTTCTGCCACCAGATGTCCTCAGTCTGCTAGCAAGCATTTAACTCACTTCCTTTGAACCTGGGTCATCCTAGTCCCACCCCTTCCCTGTGACTAGACCGTGAAAGGAGAAGCAGCAAAGTGGTTAGCTCATCACTCTTTCAGTCTTTCTGCATTTTTATTTTGCATTTTGTCAGCACGTGAATTGGCCGGCTTTTTCCTTTTAGTTGTGATAAGTAAAATTCTTAGTGGACTTATCCAACCTCATTCTTCAAATACTCGTGACTACGCAGGATTGCAGGGATGCGCACTTCAAATAAGGTCACGTGCACGCAGGTACTTTTGGGCATACGTAATTTTTGGATGTATAGTCCCCACTACTGTGTCTATCCAGGGCAAGCAGCGGCGCAAACTTGCATACAGACCTTCATTACTTTGGGCAGGTGTACGCAACAGCTGATTATCCCAGGCGAGGAAATATACCTGCAAATTATATTGCCTCTGTGTGCAAGAGGGGTAAAATTGTAGGGACAAAATCCTTGTTTAGGAAGATAAAACCGTTAACTTGTTTTTTTCCCGACACCCATCAGTGTTTTTCAATATGCAGGAGTCGGTCATTGGTGAGCAACCTGTGAGCCCCCCAGGAGATCAACTACATACACTATACACTTTACCAAAAGTATTGGGACGCCTGCCTTCACACACACACACACACATTAATTTTAATGGCATCCCAGTCTTAGCCCTGGTTCACACTGGGCTGCGGGAGTGAAATTGCGCGATTTCAGCTGATTTCGCGCAATTTCACTCCCTCTGGCAGTCCCGATTTCGGTGCGATTTAGGAGACATCTGTGCAGGGTTCTGCACAGATGTCAATGTAAATCGCGTCCTGAGATCGCAAAAAGTAGTACAGGAATTACTTTTTGAAATCGGTGCAGCGCCGCAGATTTGAGATGCGATTATACATGTGAAATCGCATCTCAAATCGAACTAAATCGTACCCAGTGTGAACCTGGGCTAAGTCTGTGAGGTTCAATATTAAGTTGGCCCACCCTTTACGCATAGATGTGTCCATGGGAATGCCCCCCATTATCTATGCGAAAAAAATAAAAGCTCACAATCCCAATCGCGTTCTGCGATCCACCAATCAAAATCTGCTCCAGATACCGAAAGCCAACTACAGGGCCAAAGGAGATAGAAGATTTGCGGTCCAAGGTCCCAGACTATGGAACGCTTTACCAACCAGCATTCGGTTGGAGGAGCACCACCTAGCTTTCAGGAGAAAGATCAAGACTCATCTCTTTTGATACCAAAGGAGACTGGAACAACAAGCGCCAAGAGGCGATTAAGTTCGTATGTGCCGCGCTATATAAGTTTTCATTCATTCATTCATTCATTCATTTACAGCTTCACCTTTTCTGGGAAGACTGCCCACAAGGTTTAGGAGTGTGTCTATGGGAATGTATGACCATTCTTCCAAAAGTGCATTTGTAAAGTCAGGCACTGATGTGGAGCGGAAGGCCTGGCTTGCAGTCTCCGCTCTAATTCATTCCAAAGGTGTTCTATTGGGTTGAGGTCAGGACTCTGTGCAGGCCAGTCAAGTTCCTCCACCCCAAACTCGCTCATCCTTGTCTTTATCGACCTTGTTTTGTGTGCTGGTCTAAATCATTTGGTGGAGGGGGTGTTATGGTGTGGGGTTGTGCTTGACCCCTTAGTTCCAGTAAAGGGAACTACTTAAAGTGGTTGTAAACCCTATTAAAAAAACAAAACCTGCAAGACAAAGGCATAATAAACTAGTATGCATAGCATACTAGCTCATTATGAATTACTTTCCTTACATTGAAGCCCCCACAGCAGTCCTCATACCCCCCTCCAGCCAACGACCTCTCACCCGGAGTGACTTCTGGGTATTGTGGGCTCCGGGAATGTTATTAGCTGGAGCCGCGATGAAGTCGCTCATCGCAGGAGCCACCGGTAACGGCACACTGACTGGAGCAATGACGCATTTGCTTTAGTGTGCATGTGCCGATGACAGGGGATATCCTGGGTAGCTGCAGGTAAGCCTTCTTATAGGCTTACCTGTAGCATTTACAACCACTTTAAGGCGTCGGCATACCAAGACATTTTTGGACAATTTCATGCTCCCAACGTTATGGGATCAGTTTGGGGATGGCCCCCAAGTCCTGACCTCCAACTTTGGGGTGAATTAGAGCAGAGACTGCTCTTATAGTTGCAAAATGTGGGCCAACTCAATATTGTACCTTACGGACCAAGACTAGGATGCCATTAAAGTTTGTGTGTGTAAAGGCATGTGTCCCAATACTTTTGGTAATATAGTTTATATCGGCATACCTGGACAGCTAGCATACGTACTACTCCTTCCACTTTGTTCAGTAATTAAATATAAAAATAACTTCCTGAGATTTGTTTACTGCACCGTAATCCAGCTATGATTAAGCACTAGTTTTAGTGCGAAACGCGTCAGGGTCAGGTTTTATTTTGCTGTGACTTGTAGTGCTGTCCTTCTTTTAATAAAAGGCTACAATTTGTTCAGAGTGCGGCTGTCCAGAGACAATTTTTGTTCCTGCTTTGCACCGTAATCCAGACAACAAAAATTGCTGATGTAGTCAAAAAGTATTTGTAAAATGAAAATTTTTATTATTATTTTTTATTTTGTAATAGCGAAGACCCAACATGACTTTGAGCAGGCACCTTGCCATCTACCCGCAGAGCATTGTGGGTAAAAAAACCAAGCCTTCTCTGCTCGTCTAAATAAAAGCTATTGATTTTTACTCTGCCCGTACTAGATTTTGATTAGGTACAAATGAGAATATGAACCAACCACTTACTAATAAGAGGCGGCTGTTTGGCGCTGGGCGATGTTCGCTGTTGATTTATTTGGACACTTCTTGTGCGTTTTCATTATTTAGAGGCTGGAAATGATTCTCTAGGCCGGTGTGGTGGTGGCGGCTCCCATATGATGATGATCTAGAGCAGGCATATGCAATTAGCGGACCTCCAGCTGTTGCAAAACTACAAGTCCCATCATGCCTCTGCCTTTGGTGTCATGCTTATGGCTGTCAGTGTCTTGCTATGCCTCATGGGATTTGTAGTTCTGCAACAGCTGGAGGTCCATTAACCACTTAAGACCCGGACCAAAATGCAGGTAAAGGACCTTGCCCCTTTTTGCGATTCGGCACTGCGTCACTTTAACTGACAATTGCGCGGTCGTGCGACGTGGCTCCCAAACAAAATTGGCGTCCTTTTTTCCCCACAAATAGAGCTTTCTTTTGGTGGTATTTGATCACCTCTGCGGTTATTTTTTGCGCTATAAACAAAAATAGAGCGAAAATTTTAAAAAAAAATGCAATATTTTTTACTTTTTGCTATAATAAATAACCCCAAAAATATATAAAAACTTTTTTTTTTTCCTCAGTTTAGGCCGATACGTATTCTTCTACCTATTTTTGGTAAAAAAAAATCGCAATAAGTGTTTATCGTTAGTTTTCGCAAAATTGATAGCGTTTACAAAATAAGGGATAGTTTTATTGCGTTTTTATTAATTATTATTTTTTTACTACTAATAGCGGCGATCAGCGGTTTTTTTCATGACTGCGACATTATGGCGGACACTTCGGACACTTCGGACACTTCGGACACTTCGGACACTTCGGACACTTCGGACACTTCGGACACTTCGGACACTTCGGACACTTCGGACAATTTTGACACATTTTTGGAACAATTGTCATTTTCACAGCAAAAAATGCATTTAAATTGCATTGTTTACTGTGAAAATGACAGTTGCAGTTTGGGAGTTAACCACAAGGGGGCGCTGTGACTTTGAGTGTTCCCTGTGTGTGTTTACAACTGTAGGGGGGTGTGGCTGTAGGTGCGACGTCATCGATCGCGTCCCCCTATAACAGGGATGACGCGATCGATGCTGCGGCCACAGTGAAGCACGGGGAAGCCACACGGCTCTCCCCGTTCTTCAGCTCCAGGGACGGATCGCCGCACTGCAGCGGCGATCGGGTCCGCGAGTCCCGCGGTCCCGGTCCTGGAGCTTCGGTCTGGGTCACGGGAGCGCGCCCGTGACCCACGGCTGGGTACTAAAACCAACGTATATATACGTTGATGTGCCCAGCCGTGCCATTCTGCCGACGTATATGTGCAGTAGGCGGTCCTTAAGTGGTTAATTGCATATCCCTGATCTAGAGGAAGAACATTGAATATTACCTATTACCCTAGGTTTCCAATATTGCGACCTTACTGTTTTTTTTTACGCAAGTTTTTTTGCAGCGATTTTGATGCGACTTAAGATCTATGGACCTCAAGTTGCATCAAAGTCGGACCAAAGTAGTGCAGGGACTACTGTGAAGTCGCTGCGACTTGCAGTTGCACAGATATGAACGGTAATCATTGGAAATCATAGGGGTTCGACTTGTCATGCCACTTTGCAGTCTCAAGTCGCAGGACAAGTTGCACAAGTGGAAACAGAGCCTTAAAGTGAAACTCAAGTCAAATCTGTTTTTAGCAGGAGCGATGAGCACTGCCTACCTAGAAGGCTTAGTAGTGAGGCACTTGCACAGTGTAATACATTTTTAAATTCAAGCTGGTGTGTTTTTGGCAATATAAACAACAACTTTAAAAAAAAAAAAAAAGCATTATTTTTTACTTTTTAAAAATTATATCGGCAAAAAAAATCTAAAAACAATTTTTTTTTTTTCCTCAGACCAATACGTATTCTACATATATTTGGTAAAAAAAAAAAACGCAATAAGCAGTCGATTGGTTTGTGCAAAAGTTATAGCGTCTACAAAATAGGGGATAGTTTCATGGCATTTTAATTTTTTCTCTTTTTACTAGTAATGGCGACGATCAGCTTTTTTTTTATCGTGACTGCGACATTATGGTGGACACTTTTGGCACTATTTTGAGACCATTTACATGGTGATCAGTGCCATAAAAATGCTTTGATTACTGTGTAAATGTGACTGGCAGTGAAATGATTAACCAGTTAGGGCCGCTGAAGGGGTTAAGTGTGTCCTAGGGATGTGTTCTAACTGTAGGGGGGATGGGCTACGTGTGACACGACACTGATCACCGCGCCAGATCACAGGGAGCTGTGATCAGTGTCCTGTCACTAGGCAGAACGGGGAAATGCTTGTTTACATTAGCATTTCCCTGTTCTTCCTCTCTGTGAGATGATCAGGGGACTCCTGGCAGACTTCAAGTCTTTGGGACTCGTGGAGTTCATGGCGCATGCGCCGACAATGTCGCATCTTAAAGGAAACGTACCTGTATGCCGAGCCATTGTCTCAACGTATACCATCGTGCACTGGTCGGCATGAGGTTAAAAGGGTCGTTCATCTGTTTTCACTACCTTATCCCTCAGATTTGTAAAATAAGTTGAAACTGTAGAAACATTGCCTGTATTATGTTCTAAGGCAGCCATTCTCAGTCAGGGTTCTGCGGAAGGTGGTTAGGGGATCTTTGAGCTGTGGCTAATGGACCATCCATTTGATGATGCTTGCATACTTCCATGTCCAACATAATTTGGCAGGGCCAGAGGCATGACTGTAAGGGTGGCATTCTTGACCACAAGTCTTCCCACTGGACACCATCAATGTAATTTCCCAATGACCACCAATGGTCCAATATTAGCAGGGGTTCCTTGAGACCTGAACATTATTGCCAGGGTTCCTTGAGACCTGAACATTATTGCCGGGGTTCCTTGAGACCTGAACATTATTGCCGGGGTTCCTTGAGACCTGAACATTATTGCCGGGGTTCCTTGAGACCTGAACATTATTGCCGGGGTTCCTTGAGACCTGAACATTATTGCCGGGGTTCCTTGAGACCTGAACATTATTGGCGGGGTTCCTTGAGACCTGAACATTATTGCCGGGGTTCCTTGAGACCTGAACATTATTGGCGGGGTTCCTTGAGACCTGAACATTATTGGCGGGGTTCCTTGAGACCTGAACATTATTGGCGGGGTTCCTTGAGACCTGAACATTATTGGCGGGGTTCCTTGAGACCTGAACATTATTGGCGGGGTTCCTTGAGACCTGAACATTATTGGCGGGGTTCCTTGAGACCTGAACATTATTTGGCGGGGTTCCTTGAGACCTGAACATTATTGGCGGGGTTCCTTGAGACCTGAACATTATTGGCGGGGTTCCTTGAGACCTGAACATTATTTGGCGGGGTTCCTTGAGACCTGAACATTATTTGGCGGGGTTCCTTGAGACCTGAACATTATTTGCCGGGGTTCCTTGAGACCTGAACATTATTTGCCGGGGTTCCTTGAGACCTGAACATTATTTGCCGGGGTTCCTTGAGACCTGAACATTATTTGCCGGGGTTCCTTTGGAGTAAGAAGTTTGAGAAAGACTACTCCGAAGGTTTGTAGGGGTTCTTTGAACTGTGGCTGATTGACCTCCCATCTGATGGTGTCTTCATATCTTCAGGGCCAGCACTGCTTGGCAAAGCCAGCAGCATGGCCTCAATGATCACCTTGTCTGTCCTTAAAGCGGAATTCCAGGCTTTATACATTTTATTAAAAGTCAGCAGCTACAAAAAGTATAGCTGCTGACTTTAATAGACAAGACGCTTACCTGTTCCACGGTCCAGTGATGGGGCCGCCCGGAGCATAGCTCCTCTCCATTGCCACTCTGGGCACCCGGCTGTGAGAGCTTTTGGCTTCATGGTCGGGCACACACTGCACATGCGGGAGTAGCGCTGCGCTCTCGGAGTGGACAGGCGATCTTCTGGGACCTGTCACGTGTCCCAGGAGATCGCCTAGGCAGCCCGTAGGTGGAAGGAGGAAGTGTGACGGGAAGTCCCACTCCTAACAAAGCCCCCCCCCAAAAAAAAACACATGCCAAATGTAGGGGGGCAAGGAGTGCTTAAAGCGGAATTTCCACTTTTGGGTGGAACTCCAGCTTTAAGGGTGGCCCTCTGATCACCATTGTAGGAGGTTGCATTCTTCTATTCTTCCTTCTTCTAGAAACATTTCTGTTTTTAAAAGACATTACACCGGCATAGACTACTGTGGTCACCGTTAAAAAACATGCCCTGATAAATGCCTTGCAGCCTTGGCTGGGGTACATATAGACAAGAAGTGGCTGCAAATGGGCTGCAGGAGATCAGCAACAAAGGATGAAAAAAAGTAATGGCAGTTGTCTGATACATTCATTTCTGGTTTCTGTCTATAGTGGAAGCTCTTATGTGCTGTATTCCACACAAAACACCGGCAACTTGATTCATCGCAGAGCAGCAAATGGCAGGTCGCACTTTACAAAGCAATGAATCATTATTGAAATGTCTCGGACGGAATACTTAATTATTTGATATAGAGTAAATGGTAGGATGCTCCTTCTCCGTGTGCGTGTCAATATGTCAGCTGCAGGCCTGCGACGTTTGATTAAAGGTGATGATATAGTGTTAAACCCAGATTACGAGAGCCTCTTAACTTGTATTGATTCTGTCAGGCTGGCTTCTGTTTAGACAATATAAAAATAAGACGCTTACAAGCGCTATATAAGTTGTCGGCAAGCTTCTTTATGGACGGACGGCTTTGTGATCCGTCCGGGCTCACAATATGTTCATCCATCAAATAAATAGAGAAACAATCTGGGGGATTTGACTTGCCTGATTTTTAACCGTTTTGTTTTCTTTTGTTCCAAATTTTTTTTTCCGGGGTGGGACTGATGATCTGCAGCATGTTTAACCAGCGACAGAGAATTTTTTGGTATTAAAACACGATCCCACTCCAAACATTATTTAGTCCATAACGTAGAGCACAGGTGTCAAACACAAGGCCCATGGGCCGAATCTGGCCCATTTGATGTGCCCTTGCACCTCTTCTGCAGCTGCTGGAGAGCTCCAGCCCTCCTCTGGTCCTCATCCAGACCCTTACCTTTTGCATTCAAGCAATGCATCCAGCTTCTTCCCAGCAGCAGCATAAGGTAAGGGCGGTGCACTGTGATATAAGGGAGTCTGGCTGACTCAACTTCTGATGGTAAAGTGGCTCTTGACATCTAATGTAAGGGGAGGGAATGCGCTGGACATCTAATCTTACATATACGACCGGCCCTTTTTGAGGGCAATCATAATGCTAATGCGGCCCACGGTGAAATTGAGTTCGACACCCTTGATGTAGACTGTAGAGTACTAGTTTTCTTGTTAGGCAGCTCTTAATGCAAAGGGGTCTTGGGTGAATACAGGAAGACTTTATGGAAAACGAATGCCAAGTTTAAGAGTCTAAGCGTATTTATTTCACCAAAGGCCAAGAGTAACCAATGAAACCAGTACTTGAAGCCTACTGACGAGGCAATGGTGTAGCCCCCGAAATGTGTTGGCTTGTTACCTTTTGGACGTCTACAATAAATGAGTCTTAATTTTTTTTTTTTTCGTCTAGGTTTTTATTGCGCTCTGTCCCCATTGGGGCCATTTTTACTCACTTCCTGTCATAACAGGAAATGATTGGAAATCTCCTCCCAACCGAAACACTGACTAAAACCCATGAGGAGGAGTTAAAACCTTTGGCAAATGTTTTAGTTACTGTACTTACCTTCACCACCGGAAATCAAAGATAACTCTATTTCTTGTATGTGAGATGAAGGAAGAGGAAGTGAAGAAAAATCCCCCAAGTGGGGTCCAAGCCAGAAATTTGAATAATTTTCCACAACAAAATGTGGGATTGGAAATCTGTTCTATTCCCTCATCTTTATGTTTTGCATGCTCTCAAGCCTCGCTGAAGGTGGACAGAAACCTCCATTTTGGGGTCCCGTAGAATAAAGGCAGAAGAGCCACCCCTTCCTGGTTCCACCTAAAATGAAATGGGTTGCGCTTTATAATTTTGTTTTTGGCACTCCCAAGCTATACCTTTTTTTTTTTTTTTAAACCACTAAGCTCTCTCTTCTTAACTAACTTTTGTGGTCTGGCTGATTAAGTATTCATTACTCGACATATATAATCAGCCGTTCGCCATTCACCATTTAAGGTGTAAATAAACACAATGGCCTAAAATGATTGCCCAAGGATAATGTGTCCAGTTCCATATTTATTTTTAATTTACTTCACTAATGCTAATGTTTCCCCAGTGTGTAATTACAGCGAATTTACGACAAGGAGATCCATAAATACATATGCAGCTTTAATTTCTGCCGTGTCCTCTCTCCCGGCGGCGTCAGGTTGGTAGTCTGTACTCGTCTTGTTGACCCTTGATCCAGGTCATTCCCATAATATGCTGTTAATAGCGTCTGTGTCCCAGGCCTTGGTGCTTTAAAGGGCAACATCTGCATTTGAGCTGACCATGAAGTATATTAAAGGTTAACCCCCCCCCCTCCTTTTTTTATTTTTTTATTTATTTTAGTTTTGGATTATCTGGTGAGGGTTTGGAAAGCCTGTCAGGTTTTATTGCTACCTGTATGGTAATGATGGCTCCAGACAAGTTTAAATAAGGTCTCTAAAAATTTGAATTTTCTGGGGGAAGTAACCTTATAAAAAAACTTGTTTCAGGAGTTTTAAGGAAAATGTTTTTTTTTCCACAATTCTGATTGTTTTTAATAGGTTTTTATTGTCCCACTCCTTTTTTGTCTTGAAGAATGAAAGTAATAGGAAATCCAATATCGGTTGAGAGATTTGAAGGGAAGTCTTCAAATGGTGACGATTTTTCAAATGACAGTGGTCTAGGATGGGCATGGACAAATTCTGAGAGCCAGGTAGCTCCTTTAACATAACACTTGATGCCTAATTTAGATGCTTTCTCTAGTTGCCAGTAAGGTGCCTCCTTCTAACCGAACTTAACCCCAGTTGCATTCTCGGCACGTGTTGAAACTGTTAAATTTATGGGTTTAGTTCTGCTTTTTTAAAAGGGGGGGGGATTCTGCTGGTTCATGAATTGGAGACTTGCTCTAGAACCCCATATTGACTTGTCCATCTGATCTAATGGCACGTATCGGAAAATCCAACAAGAAAACCGTGGATTTTTTTTCTGACGGAATGTTGGCTCTAACTTGTGTTGCATACACAGTCACACAAAATTCCGATCGTCGAACGCAGTGACGTACAATACTACAACGAGCCAAGAAAAATGATTCCGAGAATGCGTCAAATTGATTCAGAGCATGTTTTTTTTGTGCGTCGGAATTGCATACAGACTATTGGAATTTCCGACAAGAACTTTTCTTGACGGAAAAATTTAGAACCAGCACTCAAATTTTTCTTGTCGGAGATTCCGACTGAAAGTCAGATGGAGCCTACACACATTCGGAATTTCCGACCAATAGCTCACATCGAACTTTTTTTTGTCAGAAATTAGGACCGTGTGTAGGTGGCATTAGGGATTTGGACAATTTGCTGACACTTTGCTGAAATTTCCCTTTACCTCCTGTTGTATCTACATGACAAAAAGTAAAGAAAAATCTTCCCGATGGGGCACAGATGGTGAAAAAGAAAAAAAAAAGCCTGTCAGAAATTTTAACCCCTCAAAACTCTGTGCGACATGAAAAAAAATCAGCTTTAAAGGAACCTTGTTTTGTGGAAATGGTTCCGTGAAGCATCTATCTCTATTTACAGCCACATGGAGGGACTGGGAAAAAATATGGCTCCTTTTTGGTCGTGTCTCTTGTTTATTTTGTCCCACCAGAATCGGGGATGGATGTAGACAAGACTTTCTTCCTGCGGACGTCCACCAATGAGATCTGACTTGAACCAGAATTTTTTCTAGGGGTCTTGTTAGGGCGATAACCTTTATTCACTAATTGGCCTAAGCTTCAAAGGAAAAAAAAAAACGTTGTGCACAAAATCGCAATAAAAACTATATTTTTAGGTAGATTTTTTTTTTTATTAAGCTATCGAAATAATCTTTTTCTTTAGAGATGAATATCTACAGATGTGATGTATAACTCGCATGTTTCAGATAAAAGATGTGAGATTTCTTCTCTCATTTTGATAGTTTCTGACCTTCTAAGCCTCCAGCAATCTTATATTTACAGTAACCATTGTATTTTGACAGTGGGGGAACTTCCAGCTGTTAAAATACAAAATTGCTGTGGGAAGGTTGTCCCCATTTACATTGATTGTGTTGATGGGGGGAATCAAATAATTTTCTTTCTTTCAACCCTTGGTTTAAGAAAATTTCTTAATGTATGGGTAGCCTGAGACTTCATTGTCCAGTGCTGTCAACAGAAAGCTCTTGATTGGAAAGCACAGAGCGATGACATCACTGTGCTTCTGCCCCATCAATATCCAATACAGGAATAGTGAGAGTTCTTGAGCATGCTGTATGACTTTATCTGCAGTGGACAACAATGAGGTCAAGTAGCAGGCTAAGATGTATGGCATGGGTGAATTAATTTTAAGGCTGCATTCACATCCTAGCAGAGATATTTCTTTATCGTACATCACAGGATACAGAGCTGCATAGTAATAACTATGTGGGTTATAGGCCTACCTTCAGGTGATGGATACTGGCACACCCAAGACAGGAAGTCCTTTCCCCTATATAACCCCTCCCATACAGGAAGTACCTCAGTTTTTAGTGTCTAAGGTGTTGGTCACTGTTGAAGATGTGTTATGAAGAGCTCTGCTGGAAAGATCCTTCTGGATCAAGCAAGCTATGCAACCAGATCCATCCAAAGTGCCACTGAGGCCAAAGTGGATGGTACCTGGGCCTCATTAAAAAAAGAACAAGGTTTTGCCTGTTATTCCTCTCTTAGGAGGTTTCCAGTACTTTGGTTATGCACCAGATACCAACGTTTTTTTTCTGGCAGGATGTGGTACAGGTCCAGGGGAGTGGAAACCCTGTCCCTGAAGGTCTGTTGACATGACCCGCTGTGATGGGTGAACATTTTTTAGGCATTTTTGAGCACATATAGATGAGTTTTCAAAGTGTAATTTAAGTGTTTTTAAGCCATTTAAGCACTATATGTATTTTAGGTGTTTAATATGTTCAAGCTGTGGTTCGGTTTTAGGCAATGAAAAGGGCTAGGGGGAGGAGACCAGTTCTTGGGGGCTACAAAACGCCTGGAAAAAGCTCAAACGCTTGAGGTAATCTCGTTAGATTCTATGAGACCAGAACCCCCATGTCTGCTTCAAAAGTAGCTCATGTAGCTTTTGGAGCATCATGCATCAAGCTACAGATGCCTTGGCAATCATATGTGAACGTGCACCATTGGAATACTTGAGTTTTGGAGCTTTGAGCTACAAAATCCATAGGTGTGAATGGGGCCTAAGCGCATTACACATCTATTTGAGACATTAAACGGGTTACATGTATGAATTTCAGCTTCACATTGAGCATATTACCTCTAGTTTAATATGCCAAAAAAGTTAATGGCATATATAGGGATTTTGAGGCACTAGATTTCCTTAACCCTACCCTTCCCGATCAGTCCTCCAAACCTTTTGGGTCTATTCCACACTGCAGGATCTTCTGTGCCCATATACATGAATGAATAAATGAATGAATAAATGAAAAACGTATATAGCGCTTATATGTGAACTGAATTGCCTCAAGGCGCTTGGTATCCATTTCCTTCTAATTTTGGCCTTCAGAATAGGTGGGTCTTGAGTTTTTTGTCTGAAAAACTGTACCCAGCTGCCCAGCGTCTGTCCTATTCCTAATTTGCATTGCAATGCCCGTGTAAAACCGATGTACCAGCTCTATGCCCCCCGCAGTTCTGTCACAATGCCTTTTGATCAAACGGAACGTACGTACAAGCGTTGTGTCGGCGGAGACTACATGCGATTATTATAAAAAAAAAAAAAATGGTCTTTTATGATGGTGAATTGGAATAATGAGTTAAGTCACATAACAGTGGAGACCATTTAGTATTTCAAAAACCCAGCAGGGGGCTTTTAAAAAAGACATAATTAAAATCAACGGAAGATGCAAAAGGCTGTTATGGAGCTTTAGTCCCAGGTTGCTACGATGATTTAAACGTCTCTAGGGCCCTTTTCTCCTGAACGCCGGCTTTTAGATTTATTATAATATTTTTCGTTTTATAGTTTATTTACATTAATACATTCTACTCTTGTTGCCTCTTTCGTTTTTTTATAACTTTCTGCAAGCTAAAAAAATAAATAAAATTAAAAATGCTTATGATTTATGAAAGCAATTTTAAGCCGTTTTGTTTGTCTATAAACAGGCCCAAATATTTATATATGAAATGCGTCCTATTAGTAGCCACGCCATGACAGATTTGCTGCCGTGCCTTCCTGGCAGTGTCTGCGGCCATTCCTCATCTAGTTAAGTAAAAAAATAGGTCACATAAGCATCGTTTACTATGGAACAAGCTGCAGAGCTGTCTCATATGTTACTGTATGTTTGCTGGCCAAATACCACCGGGGTTGTGTTTGCGAGTAACGGTAATAAAATTACAGGTACAATCAGAGTTGGCAATATAGCAGGACGTCAATATTGGAGCCTCTCGAGTATAGTCTAGCAAAATAGTCTACCCTAAATGTAAGCTTTATTTTTAACATACGAGCAGTCTTTTTTTTTTTTTTTAACTCATAGACTATGCAAACATTGGTATAATTTTTTTGTTTTTTGAGATGTAAATATGCAAAAGAAGAAAATTCCTGTGAATAGTTTAATTCTTAAACGAGCCCCAGTAGAGGTATGAAATATATATTTTATTTTTGTGATTGATAGAGAGTATCCATATCGTTCTGAGGGTGACCATACATATGTATATCCCCATTCAACTGCCCAATGGAACTTTTGCCCGAACCGAATGCTCTCTCCTAGCTGCCAAATACTGGCCAGTTGGCCTCAAGTAATGTTGGTAACCTGTAATAATCTGCATCCAATGTCACTCAAGCACTAACCAGTGAAAAACAAAACAATAAAAACTATATATTATATACACACACATATATGTGTAT
>CM056055.1:199892192-199902192 GCA_029574335.1 Rana kukunoris | reverse complement strand
GATTAAAGTCCAACTCTCATGTTTATGTGCTAACCTTTTACAGTCAGAACAATAAATCACATATTCCGGTAGGTGAGAGCTTCTAAAACAAAACCCGTAGTTGTCTGTAATTTGCCACATCTAAATGCGCATAAAATTGCATAGTTATGTGGTTATCTGCTATTCTTATAGCTAACAAGCGCCTACGTTGCCCAATATGACTTTAATCTACTGAACGGTTACTGAATCTAGAAACTCTGCCGGTTCCAAGTCTCCGACCCGTTTAAGTAACTTCACCCCCGAGCTGTTCAGTTCTGTCTCTCTATTGTGCCAATGTTATTCATCTTCTGAGTCACACAAAGCCATAAAAGTCACAACGCCTTCTACATTTGCTCTAATTTCACCATACAATTGAAATTTGAAAGTTATTGTTCCTTTCTGGTGGTTTGTCCCTCTTTTGAATTTAATAAGAAATTTTAAACATAAAACATAATTTCCATAACATTTCAGGGCTCTGAACAAAATTTTAAGGAGTAATTACTGCGCCACTAAATAGTTGCATATGTCAACTGAATGCGCACGGCCGAGTCATAAGAGTACGTAACAAATTACTGCATGTTTCAGTAAATGCTGAGAAATTCAATGAAATATAGGTTACAAAAAGCCAAATATTCATTTTATAGTATTGTGTTATGATCTTTCTATACCGGTTGCTATGCCTCTCTTTTGCTGTCTCTGTCTCTATTTTTATTGGGCTGGGTCTTTCTTCTTTTTTGTCGGCCTCGGCTAGGTCTTTCTCATATTCTGCTGCCCTCGGCCCGCCCTCTTTTTCTGCTGCCCTCGGCCCGCCCTCTTTTTCTGCTGCCCTCGGCCCGCCCTCTTTTTCTGCTGCCCTCGGCCCGCCCTCTCTTTCTGCTGCCCTCGGCCCGCCCTCTCTTTCTGCTGCCCTCGGCCCGCCCTCTCTTTCTGCTGCCCTCGGCCCGCCCTCTCTTTCTGCTGCCCTCGGCCCGCCCTCTTTCTGCTGCCCTCGGCCCGCCCTCTTTCTGCTGCCCTCGGCCTGCCCTCTTTCTGCTGCCCTCGGCCCGCCCTCTTTCTGCTGCCCTCGGCCCGCCCTCTTTCTGCTGCCCTCGGCCCGCCCTCTTTCTGCTGCCCTAGGCCCGCCCTCTTTCTGCTGCCCTCGGCCCGCCCTCTTTCTGCTGCCCTCGGCCCGCCCTCTTTCTGCTGCCCTCGGCCTGCCCTCTTTTTGCTGCCCTCGGCCCGCCCTCTTTCTGCTGCCCTCGGCCCGCCCTCTTTCTGCTGCCCTCGGCCCGCCCTCTCTGCTGCCCTCGGCCCTTTCCTTTGCTCTATCTCTCCTCATGACAAGAATTTAGATTTACCAATAAAGCAGATATATATGTATTAGACAACAATACATTGCAATCTCTCACCTGAGGCTGTCTGAAATTTTAATACAGCCTTTAAGATCAAACAGAATCCCAGGGTTCAGTGGGGCAAGAGGGTGAGGCTTTTTGCTCTTATGTAGGGCTATTAAAGAAAATCTGTACTGAAAGAAAAATGTAGGTTGACCTTTTGAAAATGCTAGTTGCCGGTCTCTGGCTTTAGAGCTATAGTACACTGCTAACAAAAAATAAAACCCTGCATCACATACTAGCACGTCATGAAATACTTGCCTTAATACAAAGCCCCTCCCAGTGGTGTCCAGTCACCGCTGAGGGGGCTGACATGTTCTCCCGACCTTTCTTTTGGGTTTGGTAGGCTCCGGCGCTGTGAGTGGTTGGAGCTTCGATGTCACTCCCGCGCATTCACGTAGGAGACCTTGGTTTTCTGCAAGAAGCTCTGAAGATCTGGAACCGTATGCCAGACCTACAGAGCGCATGCACTGCTTATGTCAGCAGCTGCGTGCATGGCGAATATCTCCTAAACGTACACCGATATTTTATGTATAATGGGGCTTACCTGTAGGTAAAAATAACAAAGCGGGTTTACAACCGCTTTAATAATTTATGAAGTATAATGGCCAACAGGTTAGCTTTAAATGAAATGTAGTTAAGTCAAGATTTGCTTTTAACTATAAAAAAGCTTCCAAATTGTACAATATGACTTTCGTATGGTCTACGCAACTTTACATATCGTGTGCCATTGACCAATCCAGGAAAGTCAATGAAACACTGACAGAATTGGATAGTTGGTAACTATTCGGGGGTACTTTTCAATCCAGTCATCCTTTGAAAATCTTCCATTGCATGTCCAAGTGAAAACCTTAGGCCCATGAGTGACACTAATCCATCAAATCTACCGTTGGAGACTTCCTGTCCTGGAGTAGCTCATATTCCATTCATCGTTTGCGGGCACTGTCCTCTTTATCCCCCTGGCACAATCAGAGCGGCAGACGTGGGTTAGCAATAGTGCGATGGTGGCTGCCTGTAGCACCCTACCGGGAATATTGTTTAATGTAAAATCTGTCTCTCTCTCGCCATTACTGTTACATAAATAAAGCTTTCAGTGTGTGCATCAGAGCCTTGAAGCATGAATATCCCGGTGGACTGGGAATTAAATGCCAAGTGAGGGTCAGACGCAACAAATACTGAATAACAGTCAGCAAATGTATACATATTAGGTAAGGTACACTGCCCTTGATGCAGAAGAAATTGAATAAGCACCTTGCTTCTCCGAGATGAAGCATAAAGACTCCTTTTGTCTGCCTGAACTGTCAGCATTGACCCATACACAATATGCCATTATCGAATGACTTGGACAATACGTTATTACGGCAAAGGGGACACTGTCTTGCCAAGGGTCTTCTTTCTTCTTTCCTTTACATCTTCTGGCTAGCTTTGAATGTGGCTGCTTTCTGAAAGGCTGCCGTGGAGAGTCATTATTAAGCTCCTATTGTAGGTCTGCTGCTGTGCTGTAAATATATTCATGTGTTTGACCCTCTAAGGTGGGAGCTGCATGTTGAGCTGACACGACTTGTGTAATAGCTGTTCCTGGACATGGAGATAAATGCCCCGGCTATCCAGTTAACCAGTTGTCTGTGCAAAAAATGCTAGGAGAGCCATGGACCTGTTTTTAATTCTTGCACCTTCCAATCACTATCATATTCTGAGTGCTGTACATAGGTGACGTTCTATATTTAGAACTCTGGAATAATTTTGTCTTCGGGAGGTGGAAAGGGATGTTTAAAGGGGATGTCTGCTTTGTATGTCCTCAGTTGCTAGGTGTGGATGTGAATTGGGGTCCAATTTTTATGCTATGCCAAAAAAAAAAACTTAAGTCTAAATTTTTTTTTGTATTCATGACCTAATTACATTGCAAATGTAAAAAAATAGTTTTAGGGCATCTTCACATTAGAGTGGTCTTCAGAGAGCATTTGACAGTGAACTGGAGTTAACTCTTTGAACCCAACACTTGCAGAGTGGCCCCATTAAATTAAATGGCTCGTGTTTTATGAACACTACACCCACAGGTATAATTTATGCGATGGCTGAGGAGCAATGGATCATGCTGTGGCACATGGAAACCCCCAGCAGCTGCTGCTGCAGCTAAAGGGGGTAGCGGTTGGGGGGTTGTAAAAGCATGGCTCAACTGAGGGTTTTTCTTTTTTTTTTTTTTGAAAATATTTGAGTTTTACAAATTATACAGATACAAAAGGAGGATGAGAGTCGACTACTGGGAGTACCAATAATAGACAAAGTAAAAACAGATCTAGTTTAGGGACATGAGCCAAATGGACTACAGCCTCCTTCCCAAAGAATTGATGTTAACACAACATATTGTAAACTCTTACTAACATATTCTTGGCCCTTCAGAAATGTGGATCAACTCAGGGTTTTGACCGCCCCCTGAGGGTTTTGATCACTGAGGGCTTGCCATGGTTCAGCCCATGATTTACAAATTGTTTGGCAATCTGTGCAAAATGAGCAATGTGCGTTTTGGGTGCCATTTTTTTTTAATGGCACCAAAAGCGTGGCACGATTTTGCCATGGTTGTCACACAACAGCATTGAGAGACATTTGCAGCAAAAAACAACTTTCAAAAATCATGTGAAGCTTAAAAAGGAGTAGGAGCTTCTTTTGGGCAACAAACACGCATAGGGCAGCCCATTAAAGTAAATGGGCTGCCTTGTGTGTGACACGTGGAATCATGTGTCACGCATAGGGCATTAAAGGGAATGGGCTGCCCTGTGTGTGACACGCGGAATCACGTGTGACGCACCAAATTCACTTTGTGAAGTGTGAATGGGGCCTTAGTTAAATTCCTTTAGAAAACAGCAGCAGCCTGATTGGAAAGGCCTGTCCCCGACCAGCATGCTGCAGAGAAGGACCCTTGCTTTCTTGTTCAAATATTTTATTAAGAAAAAATAGATGATACAAACAGGCAATGGTTCATGACAGGACCAAGAACAAATAAGTGGTACATCGGTAACAGAGTGCTATCACTGTGGGAGTCCATAAATATTTACATAAAATATGGGTCGAGCATTGCGATACAATTCCGGCAATCTAGTAAGCTGCAAAAAATTTGAGGGTACATAGACAACGCTTTAACATATTTATGTGGTAAGTAAAAGATGTGATGCATAATGTAGAGGAGCCTACATGTCATCGCACTTCTAAACAGTGGTAACTTCCGTAGGCAGTTGGCTACCAAACGAGAGAACCATATGGAAAGGTGTATAGGGCGAAATAATCGGCGAAAGAGAGGAAGAAGAGAAAAAGCGAGAAAAAACTCTAGAGGTGCCCAAAATGATCATAGCGATAAGGATCCAAAAAGATGCTGCCATTCATGGAAGTAGAAGGGACTCCTTGTAATTGGGTGGGATAACGTGTCGTCCAGAGGGCTAGGATCCTTGTTTTCTATATGGAAGCAGTGGTTTCTCTGTAGTGGTCCAAAAAAGACGTCCAATATGGTGCTATATATTTATCACGCTACATGTGTTAATTGGCTATTTAATGCTCATTGAGTAATTTTAGGGTGAATTTTCACTTTAACCTGTGCTTTGTTTTGTGTGTATTGGAAGTAAATAACACCGCCGGAGTCTCTAAAGACAAGTACTGAGCAGCTTCTGGTAGCCGCATCAAAGGGAATAAAGCCACAGGTTGGTGACCAATCCTGCATACCATGACTCCTCTATTATTACAGTGGTCGTTGAACAAGTCCACGCAGATCCCTGCAGTTTCAGTTGTTGCAAGTAACCACAGCAGGTAGCAAATAACAAGCATGTTTCCTAATGTGATCTGCGCTGTAAACAATACTAAAAATTCAATAATATAAAAGTTTTAGATGTTCTTTGTGCAAGTCTCTAACTCCCATTTTCTTTCTCTTTTTAATTGCACAGCAAAAAAACACATTAGCTCTAACAGCAGTGCTTCCCGCCTTGCCAAAATCCTGTTTTATCGAGCCCTTTTTTTTTTTCCTTCCAGCAAATAATATTTGATGGTGCAGACAAGTTGTCGCCTTTTGCTAACAAACACCTCTTAGGCATTAATTGGTCTATTAGTGAGAATACACATGTATCCATGATGACTTGGGAGATTGTGTGATGTCATGGTGCAGCCACAGAGGACCTTCCCGTACTCTGGTGACTTGGCAGAGACTATATGTGTTTGTTGTGTGCTTCTTCGCTCCTGGCCGCTCTTCAGCGTGATCTGTGGTAGTATCAGGAGAATCTCACCTTTTTTTTATGCCTCCTACTCTGGGTAGGAAATGTCTGCTTTTATGAATGAAGCTTGTGGTTTCCATTTAGTTTAAGCCAACGTGTTGCGTCCCGGGAGGACTGCTGTGTTTTTTTATTTCCTTTTCTTTTTTTCTCTCAGATATATTGGCTCTTGTTTTAATGTGAAGTCCAAATCTTGATTTTTTTTTTTAAGCAAGCTTGAGGATAATGCCAGCACAACGCATTTAAACACTTGTTTAAAGATCCGTGATATAATTAAAAAGCAAGAGTATTGTTCTGAAATAAGAAGCTGTTAAAGTAAAAATCCACTAAGCAGTCTTTACATCTAAACGGGCCACACAACGCAATTTAAAAGCAATTTCAGGAAAGAGTTTTTCTTTGGGGGAAAAAAAAGGATTCAGTAAAATATTGCCATTCTTGTTCAAAGTTTGGGAAAAGTACAGTTCAGTAACAAATAATTTTTTGGTCTACTTCTTCGCGTCTAGGAATGAGGGAATTGAGGAGATTCTGATTCTTCCCCTTCCACCAAATGGTACGGCTAATTAACCTTGACCATAAATATCTGCTGTTGCCTTGTAGAACCTAATGTCGCAGCAGGGCTGCTATTTACCGAGACCAAATGTGGTCACCCATGTCTTGGTTTCGTTATAGTGGTGGATTTAACAGGTAGAAATGGGGCAGAATTGGCTGAAAGGTAGTTTCTCTTTATTAATGAATATAGCCACGTTTGTTGTAGAAATTAACATTTATTAAATAAGTTTAATAGGGCACATTTGCTTAGAAATTATGGGGTAAAAAAAATGCTGAATGGTT
Organism: Rana kukunoris; assembly: GCA_029574335.1. Lineage (NCBI taxonomy): Eukaryota > Metazoa > Chordata > Amphibia > Anura > Ranidae > Rana > Rana kukunoris. The sequence continues at coordinate 199,895,723 of CM056055.1, read as the reverse complement.
CAGTTGCAAATTACAGTAAAGCCTGCTCTGCGCCATTTTCTCTAGTGATAATGCACTAATGTCCATGCAAGACCGCATGAACGCCTAGGCTGGTGTCACAACGGCGACTCTGCCATTGGAAATTTGAAATTGCCAGCAGCATAATCTCTAAAGAGGTTGTCTGTTTATGGCAATGGAATTGCTCCCTCATTGCTAGTGATCAACTTGGCAGCATTGGGGCCAACAATAAAGCAACATCTTGCTGCATCTGGCTACAGGGGGGGGGGGGGCTACAAGGGGGGGGGGCTGACAGCTTGTTTAGCGTTCCTGCTGCTGGCAATTTGTCTCTAGCGTTAGAATCACCTGACATCAGCCTTAGGGTTGCTTGTTTTGATCAATAGCATGTTATTCTGCCTAGGGTGCTCCTGTTCATTAAATACAGAGGCATATGGCATATTAAAGTAGAACAGCAATAACTGCATGGAGATGCATTGTTTGAGTATGTAAAAATATAATTTTTAGGTGGAGGCCAGGATAGGCTACACAGAGTAAGGCAATAGCCTTCCAGGTCATGGTAGGGAGTTCCAGAGAATAGGCGATGCTCTGAAGAAGTCCGGGAAGTGGTGACGAGGGAGCTAGAGGGCAAGGGGTCTTGGGAAGTGTAAAGAAGAATTTGGATACACTTGGTGGGGGGGGGGGTGTTTTTGTCATGCAAAAGCATATATAACTTACAGTTGCTGGACATCAACTTTTTAATTAATATCATGAATTTAGATAATTATGAATTTATTTTTGCCCATTATCGGTACCTTTTTTTGGCTGATAGGCTGCTTTCCCACCTGGTCTTCCTTCTGTGTTGGCGTGCATCGGCCATCCGATTGGCACGTGGGAATAATGGACCTTGGCACTGTTCTCTGAAGGGACGGCATGAGTATGCCGCCCCTTCAAATCGCATGCATGCAGTGTGATGCAGAGCAGGTCTAGGAGATATTTAAGTGCAAAAATACATTTTACTACCACCAAAAACGCACCTCCCTAATTTAATGCATTGAAAAGGCATCAAATTGCACACACATTTGATGTGTTTGAGTCACATGACCTATGAAAGATGTATCGTAAATTCCAGGCAAACATCACGTGCATTTTTTTAGCTGCTATTATAGGCACCTTTGTTTGCTATCTGCAAAACATTGATAACTCAATTTTTGGCCAATAATTTTCGGTGGCCAATATATCGGTGCATCCCTACTGAAAATATAAGTTGCCTTGCTGTCTCTTGTAGTATAAATAGTGGTGTTTTTATGATGATTAGTTTTCATATGATTATTCAAGGATTTTGACCCTCTAAAATACTGAAATCGGACATAGCCAGGTATATAGGAATCTCAGAAGTAGGTCAGCAGTGGCATCCCACATTAATATCATGAGAGTATTTTACCATCTCATTCAGAGGACCAAAACGCACCTCCCTAATTTAATGCATTGAAAAGGCATCAAATTGCACACACATTTGATGTGTTTGAGTCACATGACCTATGAAAGATGCATCGTAAAATCCCACATTAATATCATGAGAGTATTTTACCATCTCATTCAGAGGACGAAGCATTCCTTTTGAACTGTTGTTTTTCAAACCAGAGTAAACATAATGGGTACAAAATGGCTGCCTGTACTGTGCAGGCAGTACATGTTCATGAGGAGAAGCTCATGTTACCTTGTGTAAACGTCTGTTATAACCTAAGCAAGGCATATAAAAAACAGGAGATGAAATCTTTCAGGTGTCAGGGTTTTTTTAGGTCTCTGACCTGTGAAGCATTACATTTCCGTGCTGTTTCTGTGACATGTGATGATAAATGGGTAGCAGACTTTGACGGGGCAGGAAATTTGAATGGGAACTTCTGTTTTCTTTTATGCAAATTCTAATTTTCCTGTTTCTGTCACGTTTTGCTTTTAAACTGCTCTCTTCAGTCAGTATTTTAAATGATTCTATAAAGGGGCCCCTACAGGGGCCTGATTATCTGTGAAATTAGACCTAATCCGAACACATTGGAGATGTGCATTAAGCAAAATTTACTCCTGCGGCCGAGTATGATTATGTACCAAACCCCAACCAGCCAAAGGCTCCTGCTATATTATGAGCCATATTATTAGGCAGTGACTGACCCTGAGACCTCAGGGGACTTCCTCTGTCTCCTGACCTTATGACGGTCCAACCTAGTCTGCACAGAGGTCAAGTCCAATGAGCATGTTCTGTTCTAATGATAATATAATAATTATATAGCATTTTGCTCCCTGGAGACTGAAAGCGCTTATCAAACTGGTGTTGGGATCTTTGGATAAGAAGGGTTTATTAGATGTTGCTATAAGCTTGGGTGAATAGATGTTTCCTAAATGGATGACAGTGAGTTCATTATTATTGCATAACGGAATGAACAAGATCCTTTACAGTGACCCTGTGCGTGAATTATTTTCTTTTTATCGGTTTAAAGTTTAAAACCAATCTCTGAATAAAAATGGGGGCTGCCCCCCAATACAATGGGTAAATGATTGTTTAGGACCGGGGGCAACTAAAAGATGTTTTACTTACCCAATCCCCTGCTGTTCCAGTAGCTCTCCTGTATGCTCTTGCAATAGACTGGTTATCAGTTTTCTTGCCTTTCAACGCGGGCCTATGTGCTCTGCATTGGCCATGATGGCATCAGAGGGCATCTAGCAACCAGAGCATGAGGGAGAAGAAGCTGCAGAAACCAGTCTTACAAATTGCCTATGGAAAAAGGAGGATCCGTTAAGTAAAATTATTATCCTGCCCCCCTAGACATAAGGTGGTATCCCCACTGCAAAGGAGCACTTACAAATCGAGATGCAAGACCTTTTGAATGATTTTTGTTCTTTCTTTAATAAACTATGTTGTTTAACACTGATTAGGCTGCATTATAAGTATGCATCTGGTATTTCCTATATTGCAACCTTTTAACGAAAATTCCGAACGGTGACATGGACTTATAAAAGGGCATTTCCACCAAGCACAAAAAATGCCCAACTCTTGTATTATTATAAGGACAAATAGTGGCGTTACATTACAGTGTAACATAAAATAAATAAAATTGAGAAGTTAAGACATGCAAGCTTTGCCTGGTGATAACCATTTAAAAGGGGTTCATAAGGAAGTCCCAAGTAAGCGCCAGCAAATTGGATGTTGGGCTCATAAGCTTTGACAAAATTCATAGTGGTTTTGTTTTTTTTTGGGGGGGGGGGGGGGTGTTATGTTTTTTTTTTTACTTCGGAGAGGTTCCTTCTCACTTCCTGCTTGTGCCTACAGGACAGGAAATTAAAGGAGAATTTACCCAATATGCTTTCCCCTTTCCCTGCTGTAGTCTTTTTCAGTCATTTCACCCTTTAAAGTAGTGCAAAGTCTCGCGGTACCCTGTCTTAAATGTAAAAAACTAAAATGTTACTTATTAAAGGGAAACTTAAGCCTGGGGCAATGCACGCAACCACCTTGATGAAATTAACTTATCAGTAGGCCCCTTTACATCAGAGGTTCTCCTACTA
>CM056055.1:199797192-199887192 GCA_029574335.1 Rana kukunoris | reverse complement strand
GTGTCCATGTACACTGTGTAGGAGCTGCTGCAGTTAGGGGAGTTTAAACCTCCCTTTTCTGAACACGGAAGAATCACGTTAAGTATTGGAAAGTTTTGACCACTGACCGCAAAACTCTGCAACATCGCGGCAAAATCACACTGCATTTGTTTTGCCGTGGCCAGCGGTCCTAATAGGCTAGGTGTACATGAAGCCTAAGATGTAGAGAGTATTTGAATCTGGCAATCTGTTGGATTTGGAGCACCCCCCACAAAGGGACAGAGTCTAGTCTCTCACTTTTTGAATTCTAGTCAACCACTGCTTACCGGTGACACCATGGGGTTGATTTACTAAATCTTGAGCGTGCAAAATCTGGTGCAATCGGCTTCCAACTTCAGCTTGTTCAATTTAAGATTTCACTATGAAAAAAAAAACTGGAAGTAGTTTGGTTTCTATGCAGAGCGGCACCAGATTTTGCACACTCCAATTTTAGTAAATCAACCCCTATGCATTTGGGTGCACTCTTTTGGAAGAAAAAAAGGAATATTTTAATATTATATTTATATTGGAGGCCTATAAGAGGCTTTGAAATCATGTTGTGACTATGTGGTTCTGCCATTAGCTGGCCCTTGCACAACATGCGGTTGATTCAGCAGCAAACCATTAGTCTTTATCGATGACCTGGTTGTGACTGTGATCAAAGCGCTCGGTCAGTAGGAACCTTTTAAATGAGCTCCTACTGCATTCCACTCTCAAAAATTTCAGGCGTACACTACCCGAGGTTATGTACTTTTTATTTGTGTTTTTTATTTTAAATTGAAGCCATCCTTTTTATAGCATAAAGGAAGTTTGTGTATGTCTATCCAAACGTTTTATTATAGAAGGGTTATTTTATATATATATATATCTATATATATCTATATATATATATATATATATATATATATATATATAGATATATAGATATATAGATATATATATATATATATATATTTTTGTTTTTTTTTGCTTTTTGTGTCCAGTTGCAAGATATACCTTCATTTCTGGTCCGGAGATACAACAGGAAGTGACAGGACATCTCCACAGATTCCCATTTTAGACAATTTGTCACCTGAACCCGTGCCCCCATTTTTTTTTTCCTCCAATTATTGCTCTAGTGAAAGATATGGTGACAACCGGTACTATACAAAATGTTCTCTCCACAGCAATGGGCTCAGGCACCAATGAAAACTCAACGGGGCTTCTAATCCATGTCTTCTCTTTTCCAAACTAAAAATAAGCGTTTTGATTATACATACTTTAAATTATATTCTCATGCATATTTATTTTTAATGTTTTAATTCTTTAATAACTTTTTAATATCTAAATATGTTGCAAGCTGTGCGTTTGTACTCGATAAATGTTTTATATGAGGATTTAAAATTTTCCAGCATAATAAACAGGTAATTGTCTGATTTAGATTCTCATCTAGACATCCTCTCCCCAAACAGACTTTCGCCTTAAATGTACTTTGTTTGTTAAGCCAACTTCGGCAAAACGGTATTGATGGACCACCCGCTGACTGATTGCAATGTATAAGATGGAAAGATGTAAATGAGTTTTTAAGTAATTTACTTGCCTTTGATTGCAAATGATGGATGGACCTCTCTCCTGTGCTCCCACAGTGAAATACAAGTGTGTGTGTTCAACGTACACCAAAGGAAAGGGGAAGCTTGTCATAAAACATTACCATTAGGCTCTCTTTATGAGTGCACGCTTGTTAGGCCCGGCTAAAATGATTTCCACGATGAGGAAAGTCTGGGGAACACTGTACTCTTTGTCACACTGCACAATAAAATGGCAGTTTAAGGGGTCTTGGCCTTGTTATTACAATGGCCTGGCCGAAACCTGCCAGTGTTTACTTAAAGGGGGTCGCTTATTGATTGAAAACACAAACTCATAAGCGTGACACTGAGAGATTTGCTGCAGACCTTCCTTTGAATTCCATTCTTTGGTGACCTTGGATGGGGTTTATAGCTTTCCTCTATTCTAGGCACTAAAGGCAACTTAGATTTGGCATTATAGGGAAGGCTAAAGAGACCCTGTCGCCACACTATTCATTTCAGCAAAGAATGTGCCATAACATTAGGCACGTGCATTTAGTTTCTAATCTAAATTCGGACGACTTTTCCATTATTCGGACATTCGGATGCATACGAATTCCCGAATTGCAATATTAGCGAATTTACCGAATCGGAACAAACGTTTTCGATTCCGAATCGAAACCCGCGGACCTAACTTAACGAAATTAATTAAATGACGAATTGAAACAAAACAAATTTTTCACTTTTGCACATGCCTACATAACATTAAATGTGCATTAACTTGTTTATCTGTAAAAGCCTCCTTTTATGTATAAAAGCCAAAAGCCCTGATACTGCACGTGGGCACTTACATCTTGGATGTGATTTTGGCACCCGACACGCTGAAGTCTATAGTATTCCACATTTGCTTCCCCACTGGTGGCTTTATCAAAGGTTGTGGTGAGGGGAAGGAGAGGCAAAAGAGCTGGGCCAACGGGGGCTACAATGTGCATGTGATAAGGTCAACAGTAGGAAATCCTACTTTCTGAAATGGCACTTTCAGTTCCCAAGCAAGTTAAGTGGCACATTGCAAGTCAACAAAACACTTTACATTCTCTCTCCCTCTCCCCTTTCACCCTTTTTCTCAAGCCTGTCTCTTCCTTCTCCAGCCCTAACCTTACCTCCCTATATATATATCCTATTTATTTGTTGCTGTATTTCAACTGTGTTCTGAAGTCACTGGGTGATTTACTCTAGCCTAAAAAAAAAAAAACAGATCACTTTGATATCCTCGATCTACGCTGGCCATACAAGTAACGAGTACATTTGCTCAATTTCCCCATCAGCACAGACAGTGTTGATGTGGGAATCCCACCTACCGGGCCATGTTCTTCTCCGGGGGGGTGACCATTCCCTGCTAGGAGAACACTGTGATTGATAGCAGCTATAGCACTATTTCGATAATCGCAAGGGAATCCGGCATGCTAGTTGTACACAAGTTGATCAATCAACTTGGTACATTCAGCCTGCCCATTAACGGTTTAATTCGAACTGTGTATGGCTGGCCTAAGGCTGACCAAACGCACAGATTTTGAACAGATCATCAACATACACCAACAGCATTGCAGTGTGTGCATCTGTGCAATTACACAGTAGTTGGTCATTTTTTTTAAGATGGATCAAAATCTTACCATAGGAGGCTGTGGAAGAAGGGAAGAAGTGGTGGGAGTCGGTACCGCCTAAAAGAGACTTGCTTTAACCACCCCCTCCCCCCATTGTGTTTTTTTTTTTTTTTTTTAACGTTCGGGGGGAATTAGGTTGTTTGCCAAAGTTCTAAAAAGTTCCAAAAATACATCCTTATTTTCTTTGAATTATTTTTGCCAAAAACGTACTGCTTCTTTAAACTTCCTCCACCCTTCCCACACCGCTGACTGTCACTGAATAGCTCACTTCTAGCTGAACAATTTAATCATGGCCTTCCCATAATAAATAAAATACGGTTCTGAAAGCCCTCCATGCAAAGGTAAGCTAGAATCAGATCACGCCAAAGCATTCTCCGTGGGGACGTTTTATTGTCGCCGCAGACATGCAGTGTCAAATAATCTGTTTTTCCTAATCCTGTATTGCAATTAAATTCGTGCTTTCTTCTACCTTCAGAAAATTTGAATACAAAAAAAAAAGAAAGGGTGTTCTTGTTAAAATAAAAAAAGAAAACTCATTATAGAATGTATTTAGGATTATACAAAGTTCAGTTTTAAAAAGACTACCTTCTTTTTTTTCTTTTTTTTTTCTTTTCTTTTTTTCATTGTGTTGTTTTTTTGCCCTTAGAGGGATTGTCAGCTCGCGTTGTATGCGATTTAACGCTTTGACAAATCTAGAGCAGAGTTTGTGATTCCTATAATACTGCTGGCTGAAAACTTTTTTTTTTTTTCTTTCATTTCGAAAACCCCCCCGCCCCCCCCCCCCCCCCAAAAAAAAAATCTCTCCTGCAGCTAGTGACCTTGTCAGACAGAAGTGTAGAATAATGGTCTGCGGCCCAGGGACTGTGGTTCATTTACAAGCAGCTGCTCGCTACTGTTGGTGTATAGACGAGCCCCACATTGCATTAATGGAGGATGACATGCTCCAACAGCAAATGTGCCCCCTTCTTGGCTAAACAATGCCTGCCGAAAAACACACAACTGGCTGCTGCATAAGTCCCTGTGTAGGAGAAGGAGTGAACCGTGACCAAAAGGAGCAGGAGGGCTGTGAGGCCTGAATGTCATAACCAATGGATTGAAATTTCTGCAAAAAAAAAAATTGATATTCTGGAACATATGCAGTGTGAAAATTATTCTGAAAAGAGACTTGCTTGAAAATGCAAGGTCTGCTTCTTTGATAGCTCCCCCCCATCCCCAGGTTAAAAAGTGAAAATACACTCGGCCAATTTCCGGTAGGCGATGATGATATTGGTGCATTCTTCCAGGGCCCTTGGAAACCCCATGAGGAGACTCGCCCGCTCTTTTTGTCCTGTATACCATTCTCATGTAAAGTGATACTAAAGTCTCAGTTTTTTAAATAACAAACCTGTTATACTTACCTGCTTCATGTAGTGGTTTTACACAGTGCAGCCCCAATCCTCCTCCTCCTCTTCTAGGGTCCCTCACCAGCGCTCCTGGTCCCTCCCGCTGAGTGCAGTCTATTCAGACACAGAGCCTTGGTTTGACCCCACATCCTCTCTCTCCTCATTGGCTCACTGGCTTTGACAACAGCAGGAGCCAATGGTGCCAGTCTGCCATCTCAGCCAATGAGGGGGAGAGTCTTGGGTTTGGCTTCTTTCACATGGGCTTGTCTGTTCAACAGAGTCCGCTTGCTTAGCGGGGGATCGATCCACTGATCCCCGCTGAGCAGACGGATGACAGTTCTGTCTCTGATCACTGTGCTGAGACCGACCTGTCAGAGTCCCGCTCTCCTCTATTGGGCGATCGGATGGAAATGGACCGCCTGTCCCTTTTCGTCTGATCCCGCAGCTTCCTTGGCTGAAAATAAGAGGGCTTACTTCCACTTTTATTTTATTTTCCAGAGGACCAACAGAAAGTTAGGCCGCATACGCACGATCAAATCTATCTGCTGGAAATGGTGGGCCCGACCGTCCCAGCAGACAGATTCGATCGTGTGTACGGGCGAGCCGACAGATTTAGCCAGCCGACAGATTTTAAAGCATGCTTTAAAATCTGTCGGCTGGGAATCCGTCCGCCCGATATGTCTGCTGGTTAGTATGCTAACCAGCAGACATATCTTCTCGCACATGCGTCGAATGGATTTGACGCATGCGCGGAAGTAATTCACTTCCTGGTGCGGTGACGTGGTGGCGTCAACGTCACCGACACGTCAGCGCGCCGTCTGCCGGCGGGGATTTTGGTTTGATCGTGTGTACATGATCAAACCAATACATCCCAGCAGACAGATTTGTTCAAATCGGTCTTTCCGACCGATTTGAACAAATCTGTCTGCTCGTGTGTACGGGGCCTAAGAGGTAATCTCCCAAAATGAGGGGAATTTCCCTCTTGGATAGTTGTCCCTGGAACAGGTGTCCTCAATGGAAGAGTTCTTTTACCCCCTTGTTCTGGAGGCAACGCCAACATTTTAAATGTTCCCGACTTTTTGCATCTAGTACGAACATAGGACTCGATCTCTCCAATGGGGGAACAGACCACAATAAAAGCTTGACGGTGGTCTAACCCTTCCCAGTCTATGCAAAACTGAAAAAAATAAGCTTTGCCTAGTTATACACTTTCAAAAAAAGTGTTCAATTTAGTAAAATCTAATGCTCTCCTTTACCTAGCAAGCTATTATAACATTAGTCCTTCACCAAAGATGTTGTTTTTTTACACTAGGAGAACAAAAATGAACCCGTAAAACGCTGTCATGGAAACCTTGGATAGCAAGCACATAAAAATGTGAAAGTCACACCTAAAATGACTTTACTCGAGTGTGTAGTATAATAAGCTAAAAATGCTTACTCTCAGAAAATTGTTCAATTGTTCCCTTCGAAAACCTGTTTTTAAAAGGGTATATTGTATGCAAAGAAAAGATTGTGCTTTATAATATGTCTTACAATTACAAATCTGCTCGGGCTGGATTGTAGTGGTGTTCCCACAGTAATTTTTAAGAGGCCCTGTCACCAGTTTGATCATTTTGACAACAATCTTCACATACTTTATGTGAAATAACCATATTTTAGGCATGTTATTTACCTGTAAAAGCCTTATATAGACATTCAAAAGGCCTGAGACACTTGCTGGGCGCTGCCATCTTGGATGAAATGATAGCAGATTCAGAGCTGCCATTTAAGCAAGACTCCCTTGCTTTCTCAACCTTTTTACCCTAGGAGTTGGTGAAATAATTTTTAGGTCCTAGGGAGCCACTGCTAAGGTAAGCCATGGGGATGGGGGTCAATATAAAAATGCCTCTTTCATTGGTGGTCAGTGGGAAGAATGCTGCCCTTGCATTGGTAGTCATTGGGAAGAATTGCGTCTTTACATTGGTGGTCATTGGGAAGAATGCCGTCTTTACATTGGTGGTCGGTGGGAGAATGCCGCCTTTACATTGGTGGTCAGTGGGATGAATGCCGCCCTTACATTGGTTGGTGGGAAGAATGCCACCCTTACATTGGTGGTCGGTAGGAAGAATGCCGCCCTTGCATTGGTAGTCATTGGGAAGAATTGCGTCTTTACATTGGTGGTCATTGGGAAGAATGCCGTCTTTACATTGGTGGTCAGTGGGAGAATGCCGCCTTTACATTGGTGGTCAGTGGGATGAATGCCGCCCTTACATTGGTTGGTGGGAAGAATGCCACCCTTACATTGGTGGTCGGTGGGAAGAATGCTGCCCTTGCATTGGCAGTCAGTGGGAAGAATATCGCGCACAGTGGAGGTTAGAGTTCCATCCTTATATAGTCAAGATCATTGGTGTTGAGCTACTATCTTTGCCAATGGTGAAATACCTGGAACTAAGAAGGCACTATACTAAAACCAAATCCTTGAATGTCAGTGGGGAATATTTCCCTACATTGGTGGCCAGTAGAACACAACCTCTTAGTGGTGATCAGAAGGCTACCCTTAACACTGCTAAGGTGATCATTGGCTTTGAGGAAGGTTGGCCGGGAACTATTCTGGTGCCATCAAATGGCAGGTCAATCAGCCACAGCTCAAGGAATCCCCAGCAACATTTTGAGGAACCCTAGGGTGCCACAGAACGCTGGTTGAGAATGACTGACTGCTCTATAGTTTTTGCATTGTTAGGCTCTTCCTGTAGTAGTCTCTTAGTAGTGTAGTATCTTTCTAGCAAGTTCTAAGAGCCGGTTCACACCGGGGCGGGAAAGACTTTGGGGGCGACTTGGCAAGGCGATCTCAAGACGACTTGAGAGGCTACTTGCAAAACAACTTCTGTATTGAAGTCAATGCAAGTCGCCCCGAGTCACCCCCAAAGTCGTACAGGAACCTTTTTCTAAGTCGGAGCGGCTTGCGTCGCTCCTATTAAAACGGTTCGATTGAATAGAGCGGACCGCGACTTGTCAGGCGGCTGAGTCGCCTGACAGGTTGCCCCTGTGTGAACTGGCTCTACAACACAATGCAAGAAAAATAAAAATAATTTATGGAAAGGAAAAACCTGCAAGTAACCATTTCCAAGAATATATATTTTTTTTTTTTACGTTTACATGTTATTTTTTTTAAGTTGGTGATGGGGTCACGTTAAGGACCTTGCTTTAATGGTGATTCGTTCCTGGGCAATAATTGAACACATTGGCAGCCATATCTTGCATACAAGAGAAAAAAACTGCTAGTCCAGCATTTAATTGCATCCCACTGTTATGTTTGTACAAAGAAATCCAGAGCAGGGCCTGTCAGCTGACAGCATGCTCACAACCTATAAACTGGCACACCAATGATTGGCTGACCTCCAAAGTTTGACAGAATCAGCAGTTCTGTGTAGGTCGTTGAGGGCTCAAAATTCCTTTTCTGAGGTGATTACCATGTTGGGAGGAGATATGGGAGAAGCACAGGATTTTCTCCCCTCATCTAATAAAATCAGAACCTTTTGGTAAATACATGTTCTGAGATCCACTGGGGCAAACTTAAATAGCCGCACTGCCCATTCCAGCAGAGGCCTCAATGTGAATATGTCACCACACAACGGTTAATTACCATCCATCCATGGATACACAACCTTGAATGAAGAGTTTTGCCGGTGCCCTAGTGGCCCTTCAGTCAGTCTCAATGCATATTACATGATTGCCTGATAGGCCTAGGAAATCTACTCCCCCCCCCCCCCCACAATCTATGACCAGAATTCAAGATCGGGCTCCGTGTCAACAAGGCCAAAGTGCAGATCACAGCAATTATGGCAGCCGACACAGCGGTTTCCATGGCGACAAGATTGAGGATTCTTTGTGATTTATTATTTACCACTTCAGACTCTCATTCTCTGATTTAATTAGAAGGAAGGGATTACCATAAGGTTTGTCACTTCCAAATCGAAGGACCATTGTTACGGCTACTGGGAGAGCCCTTACCCTGAAAGCAGACATTAAATTAGGGAGGCCCCCATCCCTACACACTCCATCTTGTTTGCTGGAATGTTTCTCTGTGACTTTTTGGCAATCGTAAAAAAAAAAAAATCTCCTCCCCATCCCCTGATTAATTGCTGTTCGCTAACAATAACAGAAGGCCCATAAGGGCACATTAGGCTAACCTTGCTCCTTTCTCTGTAGGTGTAGCCAACATAGTTATCAAGTGTGAAGAGAGGAATTGTCTTCATTTTCCACTGAGCAGAGGAATTTTATTTATTTTTCCTTTTTTCTTCTATGTGTCAGGATGTCTTTTTTTTTTTTTTTTCCCCTTTTTGTCTCTTTGAAGAAGAAAAACAAACAAAAAAAAAAGATAAGCTCAAGTGAGCGGAAATGGCTCTGCATCACAGGCATTTGAGAAGAAACAAAAGGGCACCATAACTTTTATTGCTTAAAGTTTGTTTTAGACTTCTATGTATTATTTTTACCCTTTCCTCTGTTCTGTTGTGATAAATCTGAAGAAGGACCTTTTATTTGAATCCTAAGTCCAGCCAGATCTTTTAATTTATTTTGGATAGAGCTGAGAAAAGAGAACTATTGCTGTTGGGGAGATTTCCCCTCACTTCAGGGAACAGAGGAATTGTAGGAATATTTTCTTCATTGGTACACAGACAAAACACATTTTCAGATTGAATGCCCAAAAGGAGAGCACTTCAGACAAAATTGATCATGCCTGTGTCCCAGTGATAGTAAGTGCAGGAGGACTTCTAAAGGGTGTCATTGATGGTGTTCGAATATCCAAAACGTAAGATGAATTTCGGGATTGGCAATTTTTGCAAACTTACGCTGGCCCGGCTTGGGCCCGGCCCGGGCAAATGTAAGTATGTGTGTGCCATACGCTCCTGGATCCCCATAGAAGCTTTAAATCGCTGTAGTAGACACTACTACTTCAGTAATCTTCATTAGCTATTCAGTACCACGCCAAGCAGCTGCCTTACGTTGTGAACACAGGAGGTTGCATGCTCGACAAAGGCGCCAGTCAGAGAAAACTTGACATTATTTTAACGAGTACAAAGTGTTTTTTGATTGTAAGTACAGTCTGAATGGCATGGAAAGCTAGTGGAGATCACTGACTGGGCCACCCACTGATTTAATTTAAGCTGAATCGGCAGGAATTGGCTGATGTTCAATCTGCGTATCTCCAACTTTAGCCTTCACACGGTCGAAATTTCCAATAAGAAAAGTTCGATGTGAGCTTTTGGTCGGAAATTCCGACCGTGTTTAGGCCCCATCGGACTTTTTCTGTCGGAATTTTCAGACAGCAAAAATTTGAGAGCACGTTCTGAAATTTTCAGACGGGAAAGTTCTGTATGCAATTCCGACGCACAAAAAAACACTTATGCTCGGAATCAATTTGATGCATGCTCGGAATCATTGAACTTAATTTTTCTTGACTTGTTGTGTTGTACGTCACCGCATTCTTGACAGTCGGAATTTTGTGTGCAACACAAGTTTGATCCAAAATTCCGTGAGGAAAGAATCCATGGCCCTTGCAGGGAAAATGGACTGCAACCTTTTTAGAGTGAAGATCTAGTGTGAGTGATATTTGTTCTCTGTAGACCTCTAAAGCCCAATTAAGGCCAGACTGCATGGATCAACTGCTTGTTTTTTCTAGGGGTGAGGAGAGAGCTTATACTTGCCTGATCCTTCGGCAAGTTTCACCAGAAAATATCACACCCCCACTGTCCAACGGTGGATTGTTTTGGTCTATGGAGCCTGCTCTGGGTTTAATAATGTCAGGAACTGTCCATAACTCCATACCGCTGGAGCACAGGGGTGCTGAATCAGTCTTGTGTTGGAAGGATCAGAGGATTAGGTAAGTATATCTCCTTTCTCCTCCCCCTAAACAAAAACGAGCAGTTAACCCGTGCAGTGCAAGCACAGCCCTGCTGCATTGGAAAACATAATTTATTTGCTGGAAGATGGGCTTTAATAATAGGCAAAGAAATTTTATTTTCTTTTGTTGAGCCGGGTGGAGCCAATAGGGCCACCCACAGAACAAATTTTGGCCAAGTGACCAGGAGTCAGCCGAAAGCTTAAGGATTTAAAGGATCACTAAAGGAAATTTTTTTTTTTGCTGAAATTACTGTTTACAGGGTATAGAGACATAAGTTAACTGATTCCTCTTAAAAATGTTTAAAAATAGATAAAAATCAATCATATAATATGCCTCTAGTTTGACTTTCGTTTTTAAAAAGGTTTTGTGTTTGTTTAGGCTCCATTCACATCTAGGCGTTTTGTCGCCCGACGCTGAAGGAGCCTGACATACGCTGGAGGGGCGAATTTACATTGTCGGCTATGGAGATGGTTCACATCTCCACGCCAAACGCCAGACGCCTGAAGCCTGAAACAAGTCCCGGACCCTTTTTTTCAGGCGTCTTGGGCGTTCGGCAATAGCCGACAATGTAAAACATCCCAGCTCCAGCAAAAAGAAAAGGACGTTTTGTCGCCGCAAATCGCGGGGACAAAACGCCTTTTTCATGTCGCCCAAATACGCTGCTCCCGCTGACGCCTAGGTGTGAATGCAGCCTTAGTAGAGAGAGAGAGAGCAAAAACAAACAAATCCAGGGCAGTGTTTTGTTTTTAAATTGAATCCCAGGGCAGTGTTATGTTTTTAAAATTAATCTGATTGAGTCTGAGGAGTTTTAGAGACACAGCTTGGACCACAGTGAAAAGCTGCCATGAGATTTTTCACAAGGAGCCAGACAAGCAGGAAGTGTGGAGATCAGAGAAGTATTACAGCTACTTCAAAGCAAAAACGAACAATGAGAACATAAAAACAGCACTGCATTAAGGTAAAGGAAGCTATTTAGCTAAAAAAATGTTTTCCTTTAGTGATCCTTTAAGTTTGACGTTCCTCTGCTGCATTAAATGTGGCCACATGTTTATTTGCTGCCATGCCCTAACACAAGGGTTGGGTGCTGTAGGCCTACACTAGGCTTGCAACAGCAGTTTTGCTTTCACTATGACCATAGTGGTGGAAGATTACGTTATTTCGCAAAAAAAAAAAAAAAAGTCCTTTTTAATTTCCATACCGAATTTTCAACAGATGCCTTCATTTACTTCCAGAAATATGATTAACGTGTACAAATTAGAAAAGGACTTTGAGTTCACGGCTTCATGGTCAGAACTAATACAGCTCTTGGTATTTCGAGTCACACATCTAATACTACTGAAGTGCTGTGTAATCGGCAGAGATTATTCCTTGTGACACCCCAGGCCGCGGGACGGCTGCTGTGCATGCCAGGGTTATATTTGGAGGCAATTAAACCCAACACAAGTTCTGCTCATTATATAGCTTTCCTTTGCTTGAAAAAAAAAAAAGCGCGTCGGGAGAGGAGAAAAGGGCGTCTGTTTTCGGCCGTGAGCTAATGGTGAAAAGTCATTAACATATCCCTGTTTGTATGTCACCCGAATGCGTTTTTGAGTTTTGTCATAACTCACACAAACATTTTTCATTCTAATTGGCCTGTTAAAGGTCTAATCCGTACAGTAAAGCGTCGGCGAGGTGTGTAAAGCGCTCGCAGTGTTTAGCCCATTCCTGTAATTTATCTCGCTTTCCTGCTTACACATCAAATTAAACCTTTTTATGGCTGTTTGGGCCCCCACCAGAAAACGTGCGGGCCGTTTGGCTGCCAAGTAGGCCCAGCGCTGTGTTGGAGGGGAGGGGGAACAGTTGTGGCTGTGTTTTTTTATTTTTTTTAGACGTGGAAAGGGAATAAGGTGACGAAAAATGAGTTGGGCATCTTTATGGGGGATGGAATAGGGTCCATGTGTGATCTCAGGATTTTTAGATTTCCAAGGACCAAGGCAAAGACGGCACATTTTTTTTTTGTAAACATTTACCTGTAAAGTTGGCACATACACTGGGGCTCTGTTTACACTATTGCGACCCGAAAGTTGTGCAATTTTGATGTGGCTGGAATCAATGCCTGTGTATTCTTCAGGTCTATGGACCTCAAGTCGCAAAAAAGTGGGACCAAAATAGTGCAGGGACTACTTTGAATTCGCACAGATGAGAGCGGTACTCGGAAAATCATGGGGAACGACTTGTCATGCAACTTTGCAGTCCTAAATCGCGTAAGTCGCACTAGTGGAAACAGAGGCTACATGTTCATGTCCACTGATATGACCATTCCAAGTATGCTGGAAAAAAACTCCCGTAAAAAATGTAAACAAGTCTAGTTCATATTAGAGGGGTTCCTGCATGTGAGCCGGCAGCTGAAGTAGGGCAGTAAAACTCTTCTCTGATTATATTTCTCCTTTGCAGTCACCTTATGAGTCAATGTGTCATTTTTAGGCTTTTGGGTTTTTGTTTTTTAGCTTGGCATGTAGTGCATCAGCTTTAGCAAACCTGGCATGCTTGTTTCTTCTGTGTCAGTCATTTGATCTACTAATGCCGATTGGGGAGGGGGGGGGGGGCAGTATAGCGGCCTGGCAATTGACATTTTCAGCTACGGTTTAGCAGTAGCAGCCTTCACCCCAGAGCTGAAGGGTTGTCAGAATCAGCAGGCAGGTTCGGTGAGGATGGGGTTAATGGAAATCAGCCTTCACAGACACTTCAATGTTCAAGGCTTCCCTGCAGGTCTCTCTTGGCTGGTCACAGTCACAGGACCGATCAGGTTACAGTGATCTCAGAGTGTGCTCTGTTGTTTTCACGGACTGCCAATAAAGTTCTTGTGTAAGCCCTCGCTTTGCTGGAGGTTCACAATCCTATTTAGGATTTAAAGTGTAATTACATCTTTAAGGAATGCATGCAGTTTGACATATTAATCCTCCGCATGCAATGCACATTTTTGGTGTTTTACGCTCTGGCGGGTTTCAGGGGCATCTCCTATACGATAGCTGGAGATTGTGGGCCCGCTTTCTGGACTTTCTCTCCTCCTGAATGGACTCTCTTTTTTTGGTCTAATAAATGGGTATCTATAATTAGGGTTTTACCAATACCACTCTTTTAAGACTGAGTACAAGTACAGTACCGATACTTTAAGTACTCGCCGATACTGATTACCAATACTATTTTTTTTTTTTTTTGTCATGTGACCTTTTTTTAAAGCACAATACAGACTAATGATCTCTTTTGGCACTGATTATGCAGCACTGATAAATGAGACTGATAGGATTAGGTGGCACTGATGAGCACTAATATTCAGCACTGATGAGCACTCCTGGGTGGCGCTGCTTATGCGGCACTCCTGGGTGGCGCTGCTTATGCGGCACTCCTGGGTGGCGCTGCTTATGCGGCACTCCTGGGTGGCGCTGCTTATGCGGCACTCCTGGGTGGCGCTGCTTATGCGGCACTCCTGGGTGGCGCTGCTTATGCGGCACTCCTGGGTGGCGCTGCTTATGCGGCACTCCTGGGTGGCGCTGCTTATGCGGCACTCCTGGGTGGCGCTGCTTATGCGGCACTCCTGGGTGGCGCTGCTTATGCGGCACTCCTGGGTGGCGCTGCTTATGCGGCACTCCTGGGTGGCGCTGCTCATGCGGCACTCCTGGGTGGCAATAGCTGGCCTGGCATACTTAAATGAATGATGAAAAGGAAAGGAAGGATTTTGCAATGCTATATGCATAGCCATATAGCATTGCAAAATCCTTCCTTTCCTCATCATTCATGTCATTTATCATATAATATATGCTGCAGCGCCCATCTTGATACACCCTGCACTCTGCTGCATTAAGCGGCAGCGGATATCTTGTTACACCCAAACTATATGGGCTGGGTGTAACAAGATGTCAGTTGCTGGCTTACTGCGGCCGAGTGCAGGGTGTACAAAGATGGGCGTCGGGATGTTCAACCTCTGACTGAGACATAGAACGTCACTTCTGTTACCGAATGTGACGGCTCCAGGCAACGATTCTGATGGAACATGCAGCTGCACCCCTGCCCCGGTCTGCTTACACATTTCCACTGCTGCCAGCCTGTTGAGGACTCTCTCTGCCCCCACTTGACTCTATGCCCTTGGAGGACCGGAACAATGTCTGATGTCATTTCCACCCAATGGCCTTAAAGTGGCATTTTCTTTTGGTCTTTTTGACCCCAGATCTCCCAACAAAGAGGTCCTGTCATGGAGATTATGAAGTTACGTAGTTTGTCGCCATTCCACGAGAATGCGTAATTTTAATGCTCGACATGTTATCTAGTTACTCACGGTTACATCATCTTTCACATTATACAAATAAGACCGCTGCACAAATACAGTGTGACATAAAGTATTGCAATTATCTCCATTTTATTCTCTAGGGTCTCTTCTAAAAAGTATATAATATTTGGGGGGTCTAAGTAATTTTCTAGCAAAAAAATTACTGATTTTAAATTGTAAACAACAAGTGTCAGAAATAGGCCTGGTCCTTAAGTGGTTAAATCCGGCTGGTTGTCGGGAAGCTTTGCCAAGACTCAAGTCCTGAACGCTGCAGACGTTTTATTCTTTATGTAACTTTCATTTGTGAGCACTTATAAAGCTGTTGCACTAAATTAGTAATTTGTTTTTATATGAAGTTATTTGTTTGCAAGTGGGATTTTTTAGCGTGGGGGGTATACAGGAATCGGTGTACAGCTGACCAGTTGAATGAAGCCATACCGGGGGAGATTGTGCCGTGAATAGGCAGAAGGGATATTATGAATGGTGTGTGTTTAGCAGCGAGATCACTGATGTGCTCCCCTAGGTATAATCCAAGCTGATACAGTGCAGATGAGCCGAGGAAAACAGGAGGAGACCGCCGGGGGAATCATTCGGCAGGCAAAGTTGTGATGGGAACTAGCCTAAAATATAGACGTCGGCTCTTGTTTGTAATACTTGTTGTGTTTATGAACGCGGCCTTGGCCTTCTGAGCCAACGCCGCATTGCAATTTTTATACTTTTTATTATTAATTTTTTTCCCCCTCGTTACCTTAAGTGTCTGTTCTGCTATTGTAGCCTCTTATTAACACAGGAGTAGCTGTCATACGGCCATTGTTCACAGCTCGGTCATCCAGCTGTCATCCCTTCCACCAGGTGCAGCTACAAAAGACTGCTTGTTCTGGAGAGGGCAACACAGAGACCTCTGTAATTATACACTTGTTAGAAGTCCCTCCGTCCAATGTTTTGCTGAGAAATTTGGGAGCGCGTTCAGCACTTGCGGAGTGGAACCGGTTTATTAAAATATGGTGACATCACACACTCCATCTTTTTTCTTACTGATCATGTCACCCTACCTATTTCTCTGTTGATTTACCCCTAGAGATCCTATCTGTGACACACTTCATCCTTATTTGCGGTTGGGGGGGTGGGGCTTGACTGCATTTTTATCACTTACTTTTAGCTGCTCCCCCTTAAGCTGCAAACGCAGTGAGGGGATTGAACGCATGATGGACTATAATGCGTTTGCAGTGTGGCGTTCCAATATTTATAGCCCAACTGAATGTGGCAGCATTGTAACTGTGTGCTATGCATGCAGTTGCAGCATGGTTGTGCAGGGTTTTTAGGGGGTAGCCATGCAGTGGTAAGGCAACATTGATGCTTCCTCAGCTACCATCCGATGCCTTCTGAAAAATGATCCACTGCAAATTGCTCTTCAAAAGACATCACTAGTGTCTTAGGTTGACAATGCTCACTACATACTTCATCTATGAAGGCGAAGCGTGGTCAGGACAACAGAACAATCACCCCTTCTTGCTCCTCCTTCCTTCTTGCTCCTCCTTCCTTCTTGCTCCTCCTTCCTTCTTGCTCCTCCTTCCTTCTTGCTCCTCCTTCCTTTTCGCTCCTCCTTCCTTTTCGCTCCTCCTTCCTTTTCGCTCCTCCTTCCTTTTCGCTCCTCCTTCCTTTTCGCTCCTCCTTCCTTTTCGCTCCTCCTTTCTCCTTCCTTCCCGCTCCTCCTTTCTCCTCCCTTCCCGCTCCTCCTTTCTCCTCCCTTCCCGCTCCTCCTTTCTCCTCCCTTCCCGCTCCTCCTTGCTCCTCCTTCCTCTTTCTTACAATCCAAGGTTCCGACCTCACATACATACATACATACATACATACATACATACATACATACATACTAGGGCCAATTTATATAGGAGCCAATTATTTTTTCAGCACTGTGTGTGTGTGTGTGTGTCTTTTTTTTTTTTTTTTCCTTTTTTTTTTTAATTTATGGAGATGGATTAGAACACGTGTCCATTTTTATCACTGTGTCCCTCTTAGAGCGATTTCCCCCTCTCTATTTGTCCTGTGTTCATTATCATTGAAAGTAAATGAAAATCCTAAATATTTGGGTTGTCCCCAGAAAAGTAATTGAGGAAAAATTGTTCATGGGAAACACTAGTTCTGGTGATCTGGGAGTGGGGTTCCCCTAATTTGCATTAATGTTGTCTCACTGTTACAGTGGTGTTATAACTTTCCCTTACACTATCCAAAATTAAGAAAACAAGTTTGACCTACAGTTATACTTTTAATGTGTTTTTATTTTATTTTAAAAAGTTGTTCCATTCTTTTTGTTGAGAAAGCTTAAGTCATCAATTCTTCTTGTTTTTCAGGGTTCACAAGAGCTGCACTGCCTTTTGGCTTAGTTCGGCGGGAGCTTGCCTGCGAAGGATATCCCATCGACCTCCGATGTCCAGGAAGTGATGTCATTATGATTGAAAGTGCCAACTACGGGCGTACAGATGACAAGATCTGTGACGCAGACCCCTTTCAGATGGAAAACACAGACTGCCATCTTCCGGACGCCTACAAAATCATGTCCCAAAGGTACGCCGTGGCGATCCCATAGAATATTAACCAAGTTTACCTTAATAAAAAGCCCATACTAGATAGATGGTCAGCTACTTTTCTCAACAGTTTGTCCTCAATGTCCTGTTGAAATTGGTGTTTTTTTTTTTGTCTTTTTATGAATGTAAAAACAAGTGGATATTTATGGTGTAACTTGGTATAAGGCCATTTGGGAAGGTTTATGTCATGGTCGTATATGGGAGTATAGAGAGATATTAATGATGAACACAAGGAGATACATTTATTTTTGTATTTACTGTATATGAAGTAGAATAAAAAAAAAAAATGGTAAACCCAAAAAATAGAGGTGCACTGAGTGAAAATTTTGGTGGCGAACCAGAATATATATTTTTATACATAAATGTATTATATTCAACTTTTTAATTGATATCATGAATTTAAATGAATATGAATTTATTATCGGCCATTATCAGCACCCTTTTAGCCCAAGAAATGCTCAAGAAAATGCACCCCTTTAAATGACTATGTATGTCTTCACACTGGTCAGTTGAGCTTCCATTGTGGTGTTAAAGATCTTGCGTGCTACGTTTTTGGTCAAGGCACCCCCTTATTGAAAACGCAGCAAGAACGCACTTATAATGCACCCGTGTTACATTTTTAGACGTTATTGAGTCACATGACCTATAAAAAACACCATAAGCTCAGTAAAATCGTGGCAAAATTGTATGCATTTTCGGCACCATTATCGTAGTCTTTTTCTCTATTGGCAAAACGCAGAAAACACCATTTTCGACCAATATGTTTCAGCTGCCAAAATTTAGGTGCATCTCGGAAAAAAAAGAAATATATTTCAGCTCACCAGTCCTTTAAAAAGAATCCTTCTACTATGTTTAGACTTTATAGACTGTGCATACGGGTTTCTCCAGTAAATAAAGTGTCACTGGGTTCTAATTGATGGTGTCGTAAGGATCACCAATGAATAACAGTTCTAGGAAATGTGTTATTTATTCAATGCTTATAAATGTTAAAGTTCCAGATAGGTCACGATAATTCAACACCACCTAAACCACAACACTTCCAAAGGTGGGAATATAATTGGAAGTATAGTGACATTTATTTATGTAGCTTGGGTTGCGTTAAAAAAAAGAAAATATATATATATATATATATAATATATATATTATTTTTTTCTTCTCTGGCCACATAAGTTGATATTGCATTATGTCCAATTATATTTCCACCTTTAAAACTTTTTATGGTTTCCTGGAACCTTCCATCATGTAAAACCTTGTTATTCTTTCATGACCCTTAAGACACCACTAGTGGGAGCCCTGTGACGTTTCTAGGAAACGCACACACCAACTATATTGTCAAAAGTATTGGGACACCTGCCTTTACACGCACATGAATTTTAATGACGTCTTAGTCCATAGGGTTCAATATTGAGTTGGCCCACCCTTTTGCAGCTATAACAGCCTCCACTTTTCTGGGAAGGCTGTCCACAAGGTTTAGGAGTGGGTCTATGGCAGTGTTTCTCAACTCCAGTCCTCGAGCCCCCCCAACAGGTCATGTTTTCAGGATTTCCCTCAGATAAAAAGGCTGTGGGAATTACTAAGGCAGTGAAACTGATCATATCACCTGTGCAAAATAATGGAAAGCCTGAAAACCTGACCTGTTGGGGGGCCTTAAGGACTGGAGTTGAGAAACACTGGTCTATGGTAATGTTTGACCATTCTTCCAGAAGCAAATTTGGGAGGCCAGACACTGATGTGGCTTGTAGTCTCCACTCTAATTTATCGAAAAAGGTGTTTTATTGGGTTGAGGTCAGGACTCTGTGGAGGCCTGTCAAGTTCCTCCACATCAGATTCGCTCATCCATGACTTTATTCCAAAGTTTCAAGATGGTCCTCTAGCTGTATTGTATAAAAATAGGAGCCATCATTAAATAAAAATTAAAAAAAAACACATATATGTATAACGTTGCCTAACATGCACAGCGGCAAAGATCTCATTATAGATGTCCGGTATTGATGGATTTGAAAAAGATATAATGTAGAAAATAGGATTCAAACCAAAATCCATAATTGCCCTGATTCTATAAAAGTCGGTGATGCCTGTTCAGTGCATCAGTTGCCAATCCTATTTGTCGTAAATCACAATTCCAGGTTTAACCATTTGCAAGACTGAGCTGTTGCATAGAAGACTCCGTTTGAAGCTCTTTGTACATAAACATGTCCCATCTGGAAAAGTGACGGTACACACACAGCCATGTGGATGGAAACCACTCAATATAAATTATATATATAATATATATATATTGTGTGTGTGTGTGTGTGTGTGTATATATATATATATATATATATATATATATATATATATATATATATATATATATATATATATAATAGTAGTGTGTGTGTGTGTGTGTATGTATGTATGTGTATATATAAATATAATATTGTGTGTATGTATGTATGTGTGTGTATATATATATATATATATATATATATATATATATATATATATATATATATACACATTTTATTTTTTTTTCCCTCATGGCACATCTGTATTCTTCGATCTAAAGGCTGAATTCTGATTTGGTTATCATTACTTGGTGACCTAGATATTGGTACTCCTAGCATGGCGCACTCTATGGAGATTGTAGGTTCTTCTGGAAGGTCAGCTTATCGGTTAGCCAATCACCTTTTTCAATCAGTTCAGAAATGGCAACATGCGCAGTGTGACGGACAGTTGATTATAATTGTTAGCTATAAATTACTCGAGACTCTACTGTGTTGTCTTCTTGTTGTATTGGGTACTTGCATATGTAAGCTTGTTAACTTGAGTGTGTCTGCTCCTTGCGTGTTGCTTTGCCTTCAAAGAGGGATTGAGTTACCTAAAGGTCCATCCAAAACTTGTTTCTGGCTGGACATCATCTATGGCCTGCTTTAGAAGCCAGCTATAGTTTGGTGTATTGTTGCTGTCGAGCAGGGCTACATATTGGAGAGAACCTTTTGAAATGGTTATTATGTTTATCTCTTACCACCCCAGTTGGCCACAATGTTTCTGATTCGTTGTTCTTTGCAGGGTAAATAGATTGTAAGCTCTTTGGAGTGCAGATCCCAATGCAAGCATTCTTTGTTCTCTGTAGAGCTCTTCAAAGTTTCTAGCCAATAGGCAAATAAATATGAGTGTGATTAGAATTAATATAAGCTTGTGTAGGACATGGCTTTTCTTTTGAACAGCTGTAAGTTCCAGAGTAGTCAAATCTCCTCTTTAGTTTCACATGAACACTTTTGTGTTCCGTCCTGATCTCACTCGGGGTGTCCATGAAATATTCATTTGTGCCTTGACCTCCAAGGCTTCCACAAGGTCCGTGGTTGCATGTGACATGGAACTGCTCGACTCTGAAGATTTTTTTTTTTTTTTTCCCCAAAGACATGGATTGGTAACCAAGGCACGTTTTGTCCAGCTTGAACGTCCCTTTGTCCTTCTCCATTTTGTCAGAAAGCCTTCTCTGATCTTCTATGTCAGACGGAGCCTCGTTAGGTCCAGGGCAGGTTTTACCGTGTGGTTGCCCAGCTGTTCCCCCCGTAGAACCGGCAAGAAGAATATTTAAGTGCTGGACATGGGAGTCTCTCTTTTAATTGGTAAATGTCTGTCTCTAGTTCACTTCACTCTCTGCCTCTTTCCTTTAAAGATAGTTTAATTTATTTTTGTACTTTTTTTTTTCTTTGCTCAGGATTTGAAATGATTTGTAGTCATGTAGTTGCCTCAGTGATCTCTTGGTATTTGCTTCTGTACCCCAGGACCAATTACCGTTCATCAGATCTCGGTGCTCTTCTCCCATCTTTTTTGCCGCTAGTCTGTACATCGGAGCTCCTTTGGGAAATTGCCTCCTTCAGTTACCTGTCATGTCAACTTCAGTCTTCTTAGGCTTGGGGATTATGAGTGTTGTAAGTCTCTGCCTGATCTAATAGTTCAGCGCTATGAGAGACAGCAAGGCCGCGCATCCTATATTTTTCTTTGTCGTTTTCGTAGGCCCGTTTCTCTGCTCAGAATTCTGCGGTTTAAATTGCTTGTATGTGTTTAATTTACGGCTTTGGCATCGTGGTAGAAAAAAACACGCATTTTTATCACTTTGAACTTTTTTGTGCAACCCTTTAAATGTATTTATGTAAATAGTTTTTTTTTTGGGGTGTTTTTTTTTCTTTTTTTTTTCTTTTTCTTTCTTATGCTCGTTACAAAAATATTAAGCAATACGTAGTTGCTCTTTAAATACACTAGAAGGAGCTCTGGGTAAAAAAAAAAAGCAGCTTAAAGGGGTTGTAAAGCTTTGTGTTTTTTTCACCTTAATGCATACTATGCATTAAGGTGAAAAAAAACACCTTGCAATCTCCGGCCCCCGCGAGCCCCCGTTTTACTTGCCTGAACCCTGGGGTGGGGCTGAGTCATACACTCTGCGGCTATGCATGCCGAGTGTATAACAGGAGCACGCCCGCAAGGTAACCCCCTCGGGAGAGAGCTTCCCAGAGAGGGTTTGCTCTTGCGGGGAGGAGCCGAGACAGCCACCATGGGACCCCAGAAGGACGTTTAAGGGCCACTCTGTGCAAAACAAACTGCACAGTGGAGACAAGTATGGATATAAAAAATAAATAAAAAATGATCCTTTAGTGTTCTTTTAATGGTGCAATCTGTCTTCTTGTGCAATGGTGGTCAACTTGGATATAGGTGGCATAAAATGTGACATCCGAAAGGTGCTGCATGTAATATTTAGTTTATGCAAGGCTACAGATGTTTATTAGATCATACTAATTGGGTGGTTGAAGCCTGGGTGCTTTTAGCAATAGACAATCAGAGATTAGGGACCTGTTACACGAGACTGGTGGAGGTCATTGTCATTACAGCTTCTTCACCAATTAGAGATCCCACTTTTGACTGCTGGGGCTTGAAAGCTGCACAGTAAGTACCAAAGGGCTACCGGTTAGTCAACAAGGCTCTAGTGGCTCTTCAAGACATTTTTGTATTCAAGCGGTGGCCTGCCAGTTGCAGTAAAGTAAACACGCTCATCTCTCCAGTGCAGCAGAGAGCCCCATTTAATTTTTTTTTCCAGTACAGGCTCAAGGATACACACTGGTAGTCCAGTTATCTTTTATTTTTTAATTGGATAAATATTGCATTTGAATATGAATATTTTATTATAACCCGTTGTAGCTTATGGATGGAAAGATCCAATCAGAACAGCCGCTCAGGACACTTTTGATAAAAAGCTGAATAGCAAGACATTTAGATAATACATACTAGTAAATGATTAAAAAAATGACCAAAAGCTATTCTGTTTTTTTTATTTTCTTCTTTTTAAAACCCCAAAAAACGAAATTACCAGCCTTTATATGATATTTATCGCATTTAGTTAGAATTCTTTTTATGACCAGCATTGTACTTTTTGACAACTCATTTTAAGTTAATTAATAACGCAGCATATATTCAGTAAAGCTTGTTCTTCATGCTTTCTAATGCTAAATCTTTTTAAATTAAAAGAGTACATGAAAAAAAAATTATCTAGTAGTCTGGTTTTCTACATAAAAGGGGATACATTTAAATATAGAAGGCCGAAAACATTATCATTGTTGAAAGGTTGGGGGAAGGAGCTTCTCTTTCAGTTTTTTGGCTCTCTGACTTCATTTATGGGATTTCCCCTTACGGGCTCACCGGGATAAAAACTTGGGGGATCACTAGGAAAACAAAAAAAATACAAGGTACCAAACTTTTCCCACTATACATTGTTTGCTTGTTGTGTCCATATCTCTCCCTGTCCCTTTAGGCCAGGGGTCGCCAAACGTTCTAAAGAAAATGCCCATTTAGTGTCCTTCAGATATTAGAGGGGCCGGACGGTACTCAGTGGGAGTAAGCTATGCCTGATCTTTGGTATTAGACAGAGAAATCGTAGGCGAAATAGTGCCCCATTTTTGTTGTCTGTGGAGGGAATTATGCCCATCCTTGGTGTCAGTGGAAGGATTAGTGCCCCATTGTCAGTTGTAGGAATTATGCTCAATCGTTCGAGTCAGTGGAAGGAATAGTGCACCATTTTTGTTTGTGGCAGGAATTCTGCCCCCATGGTTTTTGTCAGTGGAAGGAATAGTGCCCCATTGTTGGTGTCAGTGACAGGAATAATGCCTCAAGGGTCAGATAAAGCCAAACAAAGTGGTGTAGTTTGTAAACTACTGCTTTAGGCCTTAGGCCGCGTACACACGATCAAATCTATCTGCTGGAAACGGTCGGCCCGACCGTCCCAGCAGACAGATTCGACTGTGTGTACGGGCGAGCCGATGGATTTGGCCACCCGACAGATTTCAAAGCATGCTTTGAAATCTGTCGGCTGAGAACCCGTCTGCCCGACATGTCTGCTGGTTAGTACGTTTTACTTCCTGGTGCGGTGACGTGGCGGCGGGGATTTTGGTTTGATCGTGTGTACATGATCAAACCAATACGTCCCCAGCAGACAGATTTGTTCAAATCGGTCGGCCCGACCGATTTGAACAAATCTGTCTGCTCGTGTGTACGTGGCCTATGTCTTCATGACGAGAAAAAAAAATCTCCCCAGTGTGGATACATGGCAGTAAAAACCTGACAAGGGTCTAACCTCTTTCTATGTTCTATTAAACAAACATAATTAAAAAAATTAACAAACCTTGCTTAAAGTAAGTTTCTTCTGCCCTGCTTGTTGAAATCTAATGAAGTACAGAAGTCTCATTGGCGCTTTCAAAAATCATGGGTCTACTTCAAGGGAACGACCAACCGGAACCGACCCCTGTTGGATTATTGCTACTGTTATGCCGCTTACACACGATCGGACATTCTGACAACAAAACCATGGATTTTTTTCCGACGGATGTTGGCTCAGACTTGTCTTGCATACATATGGTCACACAAATGTCGGAAATTGCGAACGTAAAGACGTGGTGACGTACAACACTATGACAAGCTGAGAAGAATTAAGTTCAATAGACTGCAATCTTCTGCTTGATTTCCGACAAGTTCTTGTTGTCAGGAAATTTAAGAACCGGTTCTCAAATTTTTGTTGTTGGAAATTTCGTCAGCAAATGTCCGATGGAGCCTACACACGGTCGGAATTTCTGACAAGCTCCCATCGAACATTTGTTGTCGGAAATTCCAACTGTGTGTACATGGCATTAGTGAGATTTCCTCTTAGTTGCTATATGTGGTAACAGTTTAAATGGACAGAAAAGGAAGGAAGCTCTCCAACAGCAACTCGGAGGCAGACGTTTTTTGTTTTTTTGTGGTACCCAACTCCCACGGCCCTTTTACCTTTACCCGTAGTGTTCTCTCAAACCGCATACTCCCGCTGTTTGGGTGAAATACAGTGGGTCCCATGCCACCATCTTGGTTCTCTTCAGCTCTTTACCTTTAGCCAGCTATTAATGATGCACTGGGCTGGCCCTCTGGCCACCCGTTGTGGCTGATCATACAGTCTCCTAGGAGATGTGATGTAAGCATCCCAGGGGGGCTGTAGGGCCAGGTACACATCATGCTGGTGTAGACCATAAAAGCTGTGGGAGGGGCAGGGCCAAACCACAATTCTTCCTAGGGAGAGGGGTGAATATTTAAATGAAACAATCCCCTTTTGGACGTGAAGTTCTGCTTTACGTAAAGTAGAGGACCAGAACCTCTGTAACCTTGTTTTGCTCTCTGTCCCTGTTGCAGATCTTATCTCATTTCCTGTCTAATGAAACTGTTTCTGTGACTGCCAGTGAGGGAAAACCCATTTTAATAAAGACATTGATAACTTGGTAGGGTTTCCAACCCATCCCCCACTCTATCCAAAGCTAAACAAGTTTGGGTTAGACTTGTCCTTTAAATGTATGTATTAAAGGAGAAATAAAGTCAAACTTTTTTCTCTTACTTTTGAATAGAATAAAGGAGAAATCTAACCCCTGTCAGTTTTTTTTGCCAGCTGTAGCCCAATGTGGAGATCTCTCCTTATTTCCTGTCCCATAGCCAAAACAGGAAGTGAGGAAATCTCAAAGTGAGGGTATCCTTGGCTGCCACCAGAACCAAGGTCCCTGAGTGAAGATTCCCCCTCTATTACTGTTATGGGGACAAGACATAATTTGGTATATTTTTTTTTTACTTTCAATGATAATGGTAAACATGACAAATGGAGAAGATAAATCTCCCTAATGGCGGAACAGACAGCAATAAAAACTGATGGGTGTAATAATCCCCCTCCTTTCTATCCAGAAAAAAATGCCTTTAGTTCTACATTAGCCTATTTTCTTATTTTTGAATGTGTACTTTTTACAATTTTCACTGAATTTATATTTTACACTTCAAATTTTAATATATGTAAGCAAAATAATATAACACACGCCTATATTATGCTCCTATTGCTAAAATGCACAGTAAAAATAAAAAAAACTTTAATTGGCCTGTAATGCAGGAAGATGACGCCTTTTTTTATTCTTAAATGCTTTGCTTTGTGGCGGTTTTCCTATAAACATTAATTATTGTGTATTTTTGGAATGTTAACACTTTGCTTTAGATTTTTTAAATGCGTAGCCTACTACACAAAGCAATAATCTTACAATGCTCTTGGCATCCAATGAGAAATAGTTTTTTAGTCTAAATTTAATAAAATATTCTTGAAGCACTCTCTTGATTTTGTTCTATTGATTTTATTCTTCTGCATTGTGATTCTGTACGTCCGCTCCGGACTTTACTCAATTCATCGCCCTCTCTGTAAAAATCACACAGAAAGTTATTGGATTCTGTAGAGGTGTGAATAGACTCTAGAATTTGATCTGCGCGCTTTGCGCCAGAAATGGAGCGCGTGGCCTTTTGTGTTGGTAACAACATTTAGATCTTGCCTTGCTGCTCAGAAGTCTGGCCAGGTTCCATGTATTGTCTTTTGTGGCTGCTATTGTGCAGGCAGTGGAACTGATGGGAGTTTGCCTGTTAATGAGTCTGTGTGCTGTGACCCTTAAATTATTCAGAGTTTACAGACTGTTTATTTTTAATGATTGCGCTCTAAAATAAGAGTGCAGAAACCAGCAAATTTAGTAGTGTATTAAAAAGTAAAATATTGCAATGAATTTGGAACTTACCTGAAATGCATTGATTACGGCAAGTGTTTCCTCTCTTCGGGGTTGAGGGTGCTGCAGTCATTTAATATAAAGCATCGCTTAAAGCGGAGCTCCACCCTGATATATAGTTTTTTTTTTAAAAATATGAAAAAAATAAATAAAAATGAAATGGAAAAAAATATAAAAAATACTCACCCTAAATAGGCTGTTGCTATGCGGAAGTCCCGAATCTGCCCTCACGATCCGCGGTGCTGTTTTCTTCCTCCTCCTCTTCTGGGTGTCTTCTTGTAAATTGGGCCGCGCTGCATTCTGGAAACTGTGTGTATCCCAGAAAGCAGCCGGACCATTCACAAAGCGCCGCGTCGCTCGCACATGCGCAGTAGGAAACGGGCAGTGAAGCCGCACGGCTTCACTGCCTGTTTCCCTGACTGTGGATGGCAGTGCCGGGATCGAGGATCGGCATCGGCGGGGGCTGTCAGCGCGGGCGCCTAGGACAGGTAAGTGTCCTTATTCAAAGTCAGCAGCTACACTGTTAGTAGCTGCCAACTTTGAAAAAAAAAAAAAGAAATGCGGGTGGAGCTCCGCTTTAAGTAGAACTGATTTCAAAAAGTTTATATTTTCTGTTATATGAAGCATTTTAATAATGTTGCCTATGCTTTTGCGGTGCCCTGAAATGTTTTTTCATAGAGGAATTTCACCAACACGTTAAGAGAAGTTCAAGCCCCCCCCCCCACCCCCCCCAAAAAAAATGAAAACTTTTATACTCAAATAGGTGGATGCAACATTGATTGAATGCTGCAGCTATCCCCTGTCACCTCTAAACTGAGAACTGAGCGATCAAAGGCCGCTAATTGCTCGGTTCTCCCCTCTGCTCTGAGCAGATAGCAGTGACGATCATTGCCAACAGCATTTACTGGAACGCCAGGCTTTGCAGGGGACAGGTTTCTGGGTGGATTCCAACTGGATCGATTTAGCGCTTGGAGCGGATACGTGAATTTATCAGACAACTAACTTTAGCTCTCTGCCAGCTAAAAAAGTGTCACAGGAGTGCAAAACGAACTGCATGCCTCTGATCCATAGGAAAAGTAGGGTCAAAAGAACTTTGGCCATACATCTCCTTAACAATTAAGGGTCAGCAGCTACAAATACTGACTTTAAGAAATGTGTTGCTTACCAATCTATGGATTTCAGTGCTGTCTTGTCACAGCTAATTGTCTCACTGTTGTGCTGCTGGATTTGGGAGGTTGCTATGACTTCCAGATGAATGACAGCTGGATCCTCACTGCGCACGTAGCGTAGTGGTCCTGCAGCCTCTTGGGATGTGTGTTGTGTCCCAGGAGGCTGCAGGTGGGAAGAACATCCTCCTCACCTAGGCAAGGATTGAGGAAGTGGGAGGGGGAAGTAACAAAAATGATACTGGCTCCCCCCAAAAAACTTCAATTCCATTTCAGACTGGGGGAGGGAGAGAATTGGCGGTACTTCAGTTTATCAGTTAAGTTCTGCTTATAATTTCTCCTGAAAATAGTAGTGTGTGTGTTTGAAATCCCACATGCAGATCCCACCGGGAAGCCGACACTACACATGGATAATCAGACAGTGAGACATTTCCCCGATCTGTGCAGCTGCGGACCAGGAAATGTCTCACTGCCTGTGATTAGCGTTGTACAGTGTCGGCTTCCTGACGGGATCAGGTATGTGGGATTTCGAACACGCCCAAGTCCATCTCCATTCCTGGTATGTGAGGGTGCCTAGGCACTCCTGTGGATTGAGCCTCATAGTTGAATATCTGCAGTGTGCGATCCAAGGTGCTAGTCTGGGTAGATTTGGATTGAGATTTGGTGATGCCACTTCTGTGTTCTCCTTGCTGAGGAGCTACCACAAGGAAGCAAAGCCCTGCCCTATCAAGATGGCCACCTCCATCCACTGTGCAGAACAAGGTATGGGGAAAAGATCTGACATTTCATGAAATTTCTAAAATTAATTTCAGATTCAATGTAAATGGTGTCTTACACTGCGTACAATCCTGGCCCACTAGTTATGAATATGGTTTACTTGCTTTTAACTTTGCGCAAAGATTCTGAAATGTAGGCCTATTTATGTAATATTTGGAGCCCAGCTACTTGAGACGTGAAACATAAAATAGGAAGACATGGATGACCATTGAAAAGATCCTTAAGCATTTCCTGTACTGCTTTCTCCATCAAAATCTACAAAAAATATGCATAAAGATATGGTAAATTTTTGCCTTCTCATTTAGGTAATGTATAGTGGTCCTCAAATCCCACAGCTTGTTGGTTATGTGGCAGGATATATTACCCCTAACACTGGATCAATCTATTCTTACTAGGTCCAGAGTCCTCCGTAAAAATGAATCCAATACCCATAAACCACCCTGTTTTATGGACTACTATGGTGCCATGTGGTGGTATAACAGCTAGGCGACTTGCATATTCAGAAGCCAGCGTTGAAAGCCTCAGTATTTTTCTTATGACTTATCTAATTTAACATAACACAAGTTAACTGCTGCATCGTGCACTGCTATTGCAGTCACCATAGAGATTGATTGTCTCCGCAGTGAACCCACAGTGAACTTGCATGATCGTCAGCCAAACACCGATTGACTGTAGCATTAGGGGAAAAAAAACTTGTTGCAAGGCCTAGTTTAAGACCTTTATGGCTGCTTATTGATTTTTTTGAAAAACAGGTGAACATCCAAACTTTTTGTCCAAAAAATCTTCCCAAGCTTTGTCTGTTTTACCTATTTGGAGGTAACATTTTACCGGTTTGCTTATCTAGAAATGTTGAGGTTAAAAGATGCCCCTCTTCTTTTTTTAATTTTTTTTTTATATGAAGAATCCGTTTTTGTTTTGCCGTGGTTGAATATGCTCTAGAGCAGCAATGAATTCTGGGAAGCAGACGGTCATTACCTCGACACGGGTTGTCAATAAACGCCTAGGGCTCTATCACCGATATTGACAATGCAAGTGCTTTGAATATTCAATTTTTATTTATTTTTTTGTAGATGATTAATTACCGTTTGTATTGAGTGAGGCAGTGAACACACTGTGAAGGCTGTTAATTGGAAACATTTTTGTAATGTCCAGATTGACTAGTGATTCTCATTATCCAATGATGATCTGGAAAGAATCAAATGTTTATATTGCTACCTCAGATTTTTTGTTTAATTTTGTTTTCCTTTTTTAAAGTAGTTCTAAAGGCTCAAGGATTTTTACCTTGCTGCATTGTATGCATTAAGGTAAAGAGCCTTCTGGGTGCAGCCCCCTATCCCCCCTCTCATATTTACCTGAGCCCCCTCTCGACCCAGCGATATGCACGAGAGCAGCAGCTCTCCTGGGTCTCTTTCCTCATTGGCTCATGAGGCAGTGGGAGTTGGCTCCTGCTGCTGTCAAGCACAGTCTGTAAGACAATGAGGAGAAAGGGGGCGGGGCTGAGCCACGTTCTGTATGTGAATGGACACACACAGCATTGTTCAAGAGCGAGCCTGCTTAAGTGGCCCCATAGCAAAAAGGTATGCTATGTGTGCACTCGCGGGGGGATGTTAGGAGCCAGGACCACTGGCAGGGGACCCAAAAATAAGAAGATTGGGGCTGCTCTGTGCAAAACCATTACACAGAGCAGGTAAGTATTTTATTTTTTTTCCTTTAGAATCACTTAAAGTAGAACTATAGACATTTTTTTTTTTATTTGGATAGAGTAATGATTGGATTAAATAAAAAATTCCTTGGCACCCACAGGTCACCAAAACAAGTCTCCCCAGTGGAAGATTTGGGATTTCCTTTTACTTTTCATGTTCAATGTTAATGGTAAACAAAATGGGGCTCAGACAGCAATAAAAACTGACAAGTGTTCTAATCCCTCTCCACTATCCAAAACGAAAAAAAAAAGTTTGCCTTTTAGTTATACTTAATTATTATTATATTTTTTTTTAAATCCTGATAGGCATCAGTGAATTAGATCTGTGTCAATCAGTGGCTAATATCCATAATCAAGGCATAGTGAGGGCCATGTTTGAAATCAGTAGACTAGTGGCTTGAGCCAGTGACCTGTAGTTCTTGACCTTTTAATGCCGGAGACCACATTATTGGTTCAGGCAGTTTATCTTGCATCAGTGAATTAATATTTCTTTATGCAGCTTTTATTCTAGAATGCAGTTTTTTTTTTTTTTTTCATTATTTGTAAGTAATCAATGTTTTTGGGTTGAACAAGGGCCTTCATGTCACAGTATTATTTTACAGAAATCTGCAAATTTAAAAAGATTGAAAAACTATTTTGAAACGCTATTAAAAAGTTAAAGCTTATATAGAAATTTAGTGATTGGGTCCAGATCTACTTTAACTATTTTAGATCAAATAAAATAAAAATATATATTCTCCCTTATCAAAAAAAACTAATTATTTAAATGGTTCTTCAAGATCTCCAATTTTATTCTCCTTAACTCCAAATTTTAAAAGTGACCTCGCTAAGTTTTGAATGGCTGGAAAATCTATTTATTGTGCATAAAGTGTTCCGCTGTTAGAAAGAGAGCCATTTATATTACTGTTAAGTGTATAGGTTGCATTATCCATGTTAGAAGATTTAACATCTACCGCGGCGATTTAGGATTTTTATACCTGCGCTCATGTAGTCATTTATCGCCTCCTTTACTGCAAAGACCTTTTTTTATTAAGCCGTGCTTTTTCTAAAGATGAAATGTAACCAAGAATTATTTTTATTCAAATATAATTTAAATATTCATCAAAGAAGACTTAAGCTCGAAGCTGACAGAATCTATTAACATCAAAAAATATAATTAATTGCATTGGGTATCGCATAGCAAAGTTAGCCAAATAGCTGAGAGGTCTTAGTGGCTCTATAGATTGCAAGGTGATGGTTCGACTCCTTTATTTTTTATTTATTTTTTGTCCTTTCTAGCCGCGGAATTAACAGTGATGTGGTTTCCTATGTGGGGCAATTAAAAATGGTTGTTAAGGTTCGTGGTTTTATAGAAAATTCATTGAATATGATTTTTTAAACCAGGCTAGCATGTAAAATGCCAACCGAGCAAAAAGGGCTTAGATCAAGGACTCGCAGAAGCCGTGACAGAACTGGATGACGTCGTCTCCGCGACAAAGCAACCCTTCAGAATCCAAATGGGCTTTTATGCTTGGGGAATGAGTGAGAGAGAGGGGGGGGAAAAAAAAAGATTTGCAAGAGAAACCCCAAGTATAAAATTGTGACTAACAAAACAAAACACAGGTGGTTTTGTGGTCTGTAAGATGGAAAGAAATACCCGGTACACCAGGCAGAATAGAGTTTGCGTGTTCCCGAATCATATAGCTTCCCCCTATAATCTGTGCACATAAAATATCACTTTTTTTGGTAATGATTTGGAGGGAAGGCTTTTCATTTAAAATATCATTCATTTGGAACTGAACCCACAAAATTAATGCATTACAGAAATAAAGCTTACGGTACGTTGAAAAAGAAAATAAGATTCATCATTATTATTGAATTATTAATGAAGCATAAAAATCTTATGTCCAGGAGATTTTTTCATCCTGTTTGCCGACCAGCGCATGCACAGTGAAGGCCACGTTCTCGGCATGACTCCAGAGATTGGAAACCATTGCAAGCATAATACAAGCACACGCTATTTCACATTACATTAAACAAGGCTTGGTTAGAGGCATAGTGAGGAGGTTACCTCTCTGACGTGGTCACTGGGACAGGTTCTTCAGTCCGAGAAGAGCCACCATGTGTTTTCTGAACATGATATAAAGTTTCCGGAGGTAAGCACATTAATCTTTTTTTTTATATTTTAACTTGAAAGGCAATATAGCAGAGGACAAAATGCATTTTTATTTAAATACTTAGGCTCCATGCACACTGAAGCTGATAAAAGCTATAAAAAAACGCCAGTAGCTTTGCAGGGAGCCTTGCAAGGTTTTTTAGCGTTTTTGCAATAGCTTTAATCAGCATTTTTCAGTGTAGCTTTTATCAGCTTTTTTTTTTTTTCAATGGATAAAAATGCTGGCGCCGGCGTTTTTCAGCGTTTTGCATTTTTTTAAAGGTTTTTTTACGCCAAAAAAACTGCACTTTGAACGCAAATAAAAAAGCCAATGAACTCCAAAGCTCATTAACACTGAAAAACGCTCAGGTGTGCATGGGCACATAGGCTAACAGAGTTCAGTTTATGGGCTTTAAAAAAAAAAGCCAAAACGCCAATAAACTGCAGTTTATCAGCTTCAGTGTGCGTGGAGCCTTATTGCTGACCTTGTGGAGGAAAGAAGTTAACCCTGGCAATGGGGCCACCTCTTGACTGCTTGGATTAACGGCTTTTGCCTAGGGGGATGATTAATAAGGTGATGTGCTTACCTTGTTTTTCTGTCCCACAGGTTTCCTCTGTACATTAGACAAGTGTTTCTCAACCTTTTCTCAGTTGTGACATCCTTTTAGAATTTGCACAATCTTAAGGCCCCTCCCCCCCCATTTTAAAATGTAAGAAACTAAACTAGTTTTACATAACAAACAAGCACTCGCACATGTAGGATACCCACCATTAAAGGTGGTTTATTCTTTCAAAGCAAAATACAGTTTCTCTTCTCCCTCAGTTTCTCTCATTCAGCTAACTTGAAACCAGTGCCAATGGAGAGGAGGGCCAAACAAGGATATAATTAGGGGTCCAAGGTCCTCTTTATCAACCTTTTGATGTAATTGTTGGGAAGCTGGCAGATACACACAAGGTTGTAATGGTGCACAATAAATAATGTGGCTTTGTGTAAAAAAAAAAAAAAACAATTGTTAACAATTATTGGGCCATTTTTAGGCATTTTGCCAAGGCACCCCTAGAGAACCCAGAAGGCACACCCGGTTTCCACAGCCGCCTGGTTATAAAAGGCTGCGTTGGCCATTCCCCTGAAGCCGCTTCTCTTTGTAACTTTACACAAGAGGGGAAGCTCTACTTTTTGGAACGCCCTTCTAATTTGGCACTTTTTAGGAGGGGCAGTGGGAAACCGGATGTGAAGTTATAGACCTTGACTGCCAGTTTCCCTTAGTTAAGATGTTGGCTCCTAGATCCAAAGCCAATTGAATAATTGACTTAGGTAATTACATCACTGGATCCCCAAACAGGCAAGTGTACTTATATTCAAAGTCAGCAGCTACAGTATTTGTAGCTGCTAACTTTACATTTTGGGGGTAGTTAGACTGGAGAACCGATTTAGGTCGCAGCCCTTTGACGTCTGATGTGATCCCATACAATAACGGACCAGCAGACATGCATTATACAAGAGGTCACCAAGGGCGCACCCACATGCCAACACTTTGTACAGTGAGGAGAACACTGGCTGTTCGGGGGGGAGGGGTAGCGAGTGAGGAATAAGGTAAGTACTGTATGTGACCGTATTCATTGTTCCAGTTATCTTATTCGTCAAAAGGAGCAATTAACCCTTGAAAGTGCCAAGATGGTCTCATTGCAAGGTTAAAGTATTTTTTTTTTCCCCCAGTCATTCTATAATAGATTTCAACTTTAAAAAGAATGTGAGGGTTTAGTTATGCTTTAAGATGAAGCTCACCTATTTTCTTTCAAATGAGCCACACCTTGGATCAGACATGCAATGTAGATGAAAAGATGGCAGTGCCATTCAGCGCTCTGTCACTCATGCTGTTTTGCCAACCTTTACAGATGCCAATGTATCACTTGTCTCCATGAGCAGGGTGTGTGTTCTACACATGCAAACATGTCTGACCTGCATTCGAAGAAATGGCGTCAGGGCTCAGGAGACAAAACTCATTAAGAAATGTGGAATATCCAATTAGATAGGCCGAATGCAAAGGGTTTTAATGAGATCAATTGTCAGTCAGTAAGTGGAATTTGCCTCTTCTATTGTTCCATCAAGTTCTTCTATATTCAGCGAGCTGTTCATCAGCAGACACGGAACAAGGCTGTGTTGCTAATTGTCAGCACTGTGACATGTTTAGCCAATCAAACGCTGACTTCACGTACTCATTTACATGCATTGAAAATCGGCATTGAGTACTTATTTGACTATAATTCTCTTCCACCATCAGTTTTCCAGTGTAATATTATTTATTTGTGGGGGCAAAATATGTAAATATCCATCATTCTTCGTAAACAGTCAATTGTCTTTTTGATTCCTTCCTTTTTTTTGCCTCTTGTGTGACAAACTTCTAACAAAATGCCCATCCTCTGATTTTTAGCAGGAAGAGAACACTGAATTTTTCAAAGACGTTGTGTTATTGACTTGCCTGTCATACATTTTGATGGCAGGCTTGTAGTTTGTAGTTTACAGATACTTTTATCATTGTGTTTCCCCCACATCGTTCGGCCTGGGCATCTCTCAGAGTTTAGCTGACACATTTTCTGCTCCAGTTTTCAGGCCTAATTCTATTTATTTCCACAAAGCTGCAGCCTTACCGGCTCAAGGCCCCATAGCTGTATGCGACTGCCATTTTGCAGGAGGGTTGAATAAAATGTCAAATTTTGTGGCCTTTTCTTTTCAGTGCTACATTTAAATATTATCTAAAGGTACAATGTATATCAGTGTATGTTAATAGTAAAGTTTTTTTAAATTGCCCTTACGTTAACACAAGTAAGGGTGCTTACAACTATTGACGTATATATAAATGTTCTATCATTTGTCTTTTTTTTTTTTTTTTTTTTTTTATAAAAAAAAAAAAAAAATGGGCTCATCCATGACCCATTGAGCAGAATTACCTATACTTTTTGTCTAAGCACAATTGCCACTGGAATAAGTGTCCCGATTGCCCTCTGTTCTAGTCCCATAACTAGATAACTTTTGGATATTCCCCTACTTTAAAGGGTCACTAAAGGAAAAAACAATTTTTGCTGAAATGACTGTTTACAGAGTATAGAGACATAAAAGTTAACTGATTCCTTTTCAAAATGATTAAAAATAGATAGAAATCAATCATATAATGTGCCTGCAGGTTAGTTTCACTTTTGAACTGGCTTCATGTTTCTGCGAAGTAGAAATAGACACACAGAACAAAAACAAACAAATCCAGGGCAGTGTTTTGTTTTTAAAATGAATCTGATTGGTTCTGGGAAGTTTTAGACACACAGTAATGACAGCTCAGACCACCGTGAGAAAGCTCCCAGCACTGTGGTTATAAGGAAACAGACAAGCAGGAAGTGTGGAGATCAGAGCAGGATTACAGCAACTTCAAAGCAAAAACGAACAATAAGGACGTGAAACCAGTACTGCAGTAAGGTAAAGGAAGCTATTTAGCTAAAAAAAAAATCCTTTAGTGATCATTTAAGTTCTGGTGACAGTGCTTACTAGAGCACATAGAGCTAGCAAATTTCAAAGTGGGGACACCATAATAAAAACCGGACACAAGTCCTAACCCTTCCCTTATGAATCCAAAACTCAAACAATGAAATACCCTTTTTAACTGATGTTCTGCCCATTTTCACCCAGATCAGACGACTGTCTAGTGTATATAATGGTTCCACACACATGGCCAACTATGGGCCTTTGAAAGAGCTTTTAGATAATTTCAATATCTGGGGAACAAATACATTATATTACACACGCACACACACAACCATATACCCGCCATTGATGGTTTCTCTGATGGGAACGGAAGTCCATATTCTGGCACTTTAAGACCAGGGTGCTAAACACTGAGCCATCTAATTGAATACATATCAGATATCGTCTAATGAATATCAGATATTATTCTTTAAGTCTAAAAGCAGTGTTTTTATTCTTCCTTCCCTTTTTTATTTTTACAGTGTACATACAATCTTGTGCCTTCTCTCCCTTATCTTGCTTTGCATCATGTGTGTGGTGAATCTAAAGACCTAGGCCCTGAATGATCTCACATATGTCAGCCGTCTCCTTCCCTTATCTATAATTTAGCATCCTCTCCAGTTTATATCAGTGACATAATAGTGCGTGCTAGCTTCTCAAAAGAGCGGTGTCTTTGCCGCTTCACGGCACAATAGCTTGTACTCCCAGGCCTGCACATGGTGTTAGCACATCTTTAATGCGCCTCACTCTTAACATTTTATAGGTCATGATGAACTGAGCCTTGAACGCAAGTCACAGCTAGCAAATGAGGGCCTACTTGCTGCTCCTTCAGCCTTAACCCCTCCCGCCGCGCCGAGCGTCACTCGCCTCTCGAGCCTTTCGTTTTTTAGGAGGAGCCCTGTCACCAGTGAAATGTTAGTCTCCTGGCAAGGTGTTTCAAAGCAATAAGCAAGCATCCGTTTCCGGCATTCACCAATCTGTCTTCTAGAACCTGTCATAAAGGCTCCGAGGACTGGGAGAGTTTGATTTCCTGTGGTTGATATAAGAAGATCTCCTCCCTAAGAAAAAGGGAAAAACATAAAATAAAATAAACTGATAATGCCAACCCTATTCCATTTAATGCTCTGCTGCACCTATCATCTTTTTACATAAACAACTCTTTTATGACACAAAAACAGAGCAGCTGAAAGGTTTTTACTTGTCGCGTTGGCGGTTTTGAAGTGAATGGATAGTAGCTCTCCGTAGTTGACGTTTGGTGTTTTCATTGTTCCATTCTTGAAACTAAAAAGAAATATTTTGAGCCGTTGAAAGCCAAATTCACAGCTTTTACGGTCTGAGAGTTGCTTTCCCCACTTGTAGATGTGCTGTGAAGGTTTTCAATCTCATTGGACAATTGAGTTAAGACTCTTCAATACATGTAACAGTAAGCTAAATAAGCTTTACAGCTTCTGTTATATTGTAGTCCTATTAGTAATATATTCGACTAGGAAATGTAGCTATAATGGCACTTTTCTAAAAGCAAAGGTGCCTAAAAAATACGCTGTTAAAACTGTTTTATTTAAAGCTGAACTCCAGGGAAAGAAAAAAAATCCTCCATTGAAACGGGGGCTGCCTCTGCACTGCAAGGATTAAATGCTCGTTTGGGTCCAAGGGACCATGAAAAATAGTTTAACTCACTGGATACACTCACCCCCCCCCCCCCCCCCCATGTTGCAAGACCGGTCACCCTGCAGCCTCGTCTCCCCATTCCAGCGGTTTCAGGTCATTGGGTAAAGTGTTGGATCGTCTGTTCCTGGAGCATGGACAAGCGCCACCTGATGGAGGAACTGAGTAAGGGCCCTTTCACACGTGCGGACGAACGGTCCGCTTTTTCTAAGTCCGTAAACGGACTTAGAATGGGGCCCTATGGGAGCGCATCCGTTAGCGGATGATGCATCCGCTAACGTCCGCCTACTATCCGCGTCCGCCTGGATCCGTTTTGCAGACGGAAGAAAACCCTATTTTTCTTCCGTCCGGTGGATCGGATGCAAACGGACAGACGGTCCGTTTCCATCCGATTCCCCATAGGGGATAGCGGAGGAGAGACAGGGCGGTCCCTGCACAGTGTGCGGGGACCGCCCTGTCCGCCGACAGCTGAGCGGGACCTGAGCTGGCGGACACACACGGTGCGGACCGAAAAACGGTCCGCACCGTGTGAAAGGGCCCTAACAATATTTTTCCAATCCCTTAGACTAAACAAGCATTTAACTTGCAATCTGAGGCCAACATCAATGTAAGGGAGGCTTTTTAATTTCCCTGAATTATGCTAAATATCTACTCAGACCTAAACAGAGAGACTGTTGAGGGATAGAAACCTGGCAAAAAAAAGCAGTTTCCTATTTTCTGTAATGCATTATGATGCGTTCTGGTGCATTCCAGTGTGTTTTTGATGCATTTTGCCAGATATGTTCCATGCAGAAAAAAAGCAGCATGTTCTACTTTTGTTGACTGCACTGGAATACACTGCAGTAGTGGGAACTGTGCCATTAGAAGCCATGTGGCCACCTGTCCATGTGTTTTTGGTGCAGAAAAAAAATGCGCTGGAGTCTGGACTGCATGTAGTGCGAACCAGCCCTTGTCCTCAGTTCACACTAGAATGAGGTGCTAGACACCCATGTTCTGTGCGCGTTTCCCACACTGAATTGATCTCCCACTGCCCTTGCGATCTGTGATGTCAACAACACCCGAGGCGCACGTCAAA
The DNA here is from genome assembly GCA_029574335.1 of Rana kukunoris. Classification (NCBI taxonomy): domain Eukaryota; kingdom Metazoa; phylum Chordata; class Amphibia; order Anura; family Ranidae; genus Rana; species Rana kukunoris. The sequence goes on along the minus strand of CM056055.1, from coordinate 199,848,711 downwards.
CGCTGTCTGTGTTTGCCTGCCCAGGTTGCATAGTAAAAAACGACCATGCGATCCAGCTGCAGTGCGTTTCAAAAATTTCCGCATGCATGACTATGGTGTTTGCGGAGCAATTTGAGTCTATTTAAAATGAATGAGCTCGAAAGGCAAGTGAACTGCACAGGAATGAGGTGCGATTCCTGTGCAAGGCAATGCATAGTATATACCAAGGCGCAAACCCTTTTCATGTTGAATGTGTTTATTTATTTATTTTTACACCATTTTCATCCCAGTCTTTTTTTTTGTTGTCTGAAACCTTATTTATAAAGCTGTTTTTGTACTTGTTGAGGAAGCTGTTAAGCCACACCGGCAGTTGTGTCTCACTTGGTGGAGAGAGTAGGAAAATAGCGATTCCTGACGGATTCTGACAAAACGTCATTTGCTTGTTTTGCTCTGCAGAGACTGCTGCCTTTGTGTGAACGTATTGGGTTGAATCTAATTGCTGCGTACATTTTAAACTCCAATTACCGGACGAGGTGTGACATCCGTAAAGTCTGTCGAGAAGCAGTTCGTGTTCCTGGCAAACAGTGGATGTTTGTCAACAACTAATAGCAGCTTCTTCCGTCGTATTCTGAGCTCGCAAACAATTACGCCAGATGCGTAAAAATGCTTTCTGTATGCTGTCTTTTGCAATTTTCGATATCCTCTCTTTACGTCTCTTAGGGCTCGTTCAGACACGCCTGAGTTGCTTTTCAGAAACGTTTGATAGGAGGTGGGGAGGCAATATCTTGTTTCCTCACCGCTTAATTCAACCCCTTAAATGCCACACAACCACATCACAATCAAGTGCACTGCATGTCATTGGGGGGCAGTACAGGACAGCCTCATAGACCTGCATTAGTCTTGTTTAATGGTAACACCTGCCAAAATCGACCTGCTGTTTAATTTCTGCCATGGCCATGAAGTAGGTTATCTCATTGCACGTGTACAGCTGTGAGCGGCTTCATGTCACCATGCAGGCAGTCGAGGGGGGCAGTAAAGCCACAGCTCAAATACCAGGTTTAACTGCCTCCTGGCTATATGTATGAAAAAACTCTTATGCCGCATAAGCACGAAATTCCAACTGTGTGTATTCCCAATCGGACATTTTCTGTCGGAAATTACGACAGCAAAAATTTGAGAGCTGGTTCTCAAATTTTCCAACGGGAACAGTTCTTGTCGGAAATTCCGATCATCTGTATGCAATTCCAACACACAAAAATTCTACGCATGCTCGGAATCGTTGAACTTTGTTTTTCTCAGCTCGTCGTAGTGTTGTTCATCACCACGTTCTTGACTTTCGGAATTTCCAACAACATTTGTGTGACTGTGTGTATGCAACACAAGTTTGAGCCAAAATTCAGTCTGAATTTTTTTTCACAGTTTTGTTGGAAATTCCGATCGTGTGTAGGTGGCATAACAGTATTTTACATTTACAACTCCTGCTTTAAGGAATTGGTATGGGTGGTTCATGAAAGCACATTGATGAGGGATCAGAGCGTGAAGCTCAATGGAGTGTTACAGGACAACCTTCCAGAAGAATGGTTAAAGGTTTTTTTTTTTTTTTTTTTTTTTTAATAACGAGCATGTCATACTTGCCTGCTCTGTGCAAGGGTTTTACACAGAGCGGCCCCAATCCTCCTCTTCTGGGGTCTCCCAGTGGTGCTCCTGGCTCCTCCTCTTGAGTGCCCCCACACAGAGCCGCTCTCCATGGGGGCACTCGTGAGGGCATGCTCCCGAATCCTGCTGCTCCGTCCATTGACAGACAGCAGGACTCAGCCCTGCCCCCTAGCTGCCTGCTGCTATCAGTCTATTCAATGAGGACTGGAGACAGCGGCTGGAGCTGCTGTGCTTGTCCCTGTCGCTGGAACGATCGAGTACAGGTAAGTAAAAGGGGGGGGCTCTGGGGGGCTGTTGCACTACAGAAGATTTTTCACCTGATGCATAGATTGCAGTAGGGTGTAAAACCTTGAGGGTTTACAATCCATTTTAAGCCTGGTACACACTAGAAGGTTTTTTGTTCAACCCAGCTGGTTGTGATTGGGAGCGTTCTGATCATGTGACAGCCAATCACATGACCTCAAGCCCTGCCTCCCTCGAACTAGACCCTAGTAGGCATCGGCACTAAGGGTTTAACCTACCAGCATGTCTTTGGAGTGTGGAAGTCAACTAGAGTACCTGGAGGAAACCCATGCAGCTACAGGAAGAACATGCAAACTCCAGGCAGGTTGTGCCATGGCCATTACTCAAACCATTGACCCTAGGGCTGCTAGGTGGAAATCATAAATACTGTGTGTGTGTGTGTTCTCCTTTAAAAACAAATTTGTAATGTGGTCTGCCATTGCTGACCACCGCTTAATGCTAGTTACCTGGCTGTCTTTCTCTGCAGTACTTTACCCTGGAATAGTTATGCAGCAAGCTTGGGTTATAGTGATGTCAGATCCTCTTGACCTACTTATTTATACTATATCACCTAGTGGTGAGCTCAGGTGTGTTCGGATCATAGTCCCAACCCACCTGTGCAATCCCGCCAGGAAGCCCTCGCTGCACACCGCCCATTATAGGCAGTGAGGCATTTCCCAGCAAGCAGCTGCACATACACTGCCTATGATTGGTGGTGTGCAGAGAGGGCTTCCTGGTGGGATTGCTCAGGTGGGTTGGGACTACGATCCAAACACGCCTATTTGTTCCAGGACAGCAAAGCAGCCAGGCAACAAGCATTTGCAGAGGGATAAGACCACATTATGTTCACATAATTCCCTGCCCGCAAGGAGCTTACGATCGAAGGTCCCTATCTAACGGTCATACATGCACAAACTAGGTCCAATTTAGACAGGAGCCAATTAACCCTTTGGCACGGAGTGCACGCACATATTGCTCTCCATACAGAGGTTTACTTTAATATCCACTTTCCACCTTGAGCTGCAGAAAAAGATAACTTAAATTCCCTGTATAACTCTGGCCATTTACATGAACTAGTTTGCCGTCCTCTGGTCTGTCGGTGATTGCGACTTTGTATTTAAGCCTCACGCGGCGCCGGTATTGTCGACTCTCTACACTTTGTAGGTATTTGCATATCGGCAAAAAAGCAATCTTTCCATAAGCAATGTCTGAGATGTTATCAGCGTTTAATACTAGAAGGGGATTTGTATATTTTTTTTTTTCTTTTCTGAACTTGCCTTTACATAGTCGCCTTTTTAGATGGTAACATTTAACGCCGGCTAAATTCGCCCCGTCTCTTGTTTGTTAGAAAAAAAAAAATGTTCTATGCTCATTCTCATGCTAAACCGCCAGATAAGAAAGCCATCATTTTCTTTGTGCATTTATCATTTCTGGAAAATGCGATGGAGGTGAGCGCACCGGATCCCTCATGGAGGGGAAATTAAACAAGATAGCATTTTAGGTAATGAAGTGTTGGCGCCATTCTTAACAGTTTTTGTTCAGTTACCATGAACACCCCGAGCAATTTCGTGACACTCTGTTATCAGCCACTCCCTGCTGACTGCCCACAGCGCCCATCAATAGAATCCCATTTTCTCCCAGCTCTGAGCGGAGCAGAGGATGGCGGGAATGGGTGCACTAATTGTGTAAACTCACCAGATTCCTGCAGTGTTAAGCATCCCGATAAAAAAAGAATTAAAATAGAAATGTATCTGACAGGAGCTGCTTACCTTTTGACAGCAGAAGTTGTTTCACTTTTTGTCAGTGGTAAAAACAAAAAAGAAAAGGCAAACTTTTATGAAACGTTTAACACCGATTTTTTTTTTTTAAAAGCTCAAACTTTTATCGTTTGCAAATTGATTGCTTTGTGTTTTGTCAGGTTTTTTGTTTTTTTGTTACTGTGACTCTCTCAAGGTCAGTTGCATTCCAGCAATTTCCTATGACTGTAGGTAGTAGGAACGGGTAATGGCCCCCACGTATCCAAAACGATCAGTCCCGGTCTCGCAGCGAAAGTAAACTCATAAAACGGTTTAATTCACGGCATGTGCCGGAAATGTAATGCCTCTTACACACGATCAGAGTTTCTGATGGAAAAAGTCAGATGGAATTTTTTCATTGGATATTCCGACCGTGTGTATGCACCATCTGACTTTTTCCGTTGGAAATTCGGACAGAGTTAGAAAGAGAACATCTGCAATTCCGTTCATCTGTGTGGAACTGACGGAGAAAAAAACATGCATGCTTGGAAACCATTTGACGCATGCTCGGAAGTATTGAACTTTATTTTTCTAGGCTCGTCGTAGTGTTGTACGTCACCGCGTTTTTGATGGTCAGAATTTGGTTTGTCGTGTGTATGCAAGACAGCTTGAACGGAATTCCGTCGGAAAAACATGTCCGTACAGGGCATAACACTCTCCCATTGGTTGAGCTCTTAACCAAAATGTTAAACCTTCCAAGGGCTGGTGTCATAACTGATCACGTGTGCAGCATCATGGCAGTTTTAGATTAAACAGAGGCAAAGATGGCAGCTACACATAGGTTGGACTTGATGGACTTGTATTTTTTCAACCTCACCTATGTATGTAGCTATGTAGCTTCTTTGGCTGAAAATAGGGGGGTTTACTTACACTTTAACAGAGAGAAAAAACTGGGGCAAAAAAGTAAACCAATTAATTATGTTGCATATAAGTGATCAGAACTCTCCCCAGTGTTTTTACAATGACCAAAGTGACTTTTGAAGTCAGTTTAGAAAGTAATTTCTAGCTGCAGTTTAAAATTGAAAGGTAATCCTTTAGGAGTAGTTAACACAAAATGGATTTAATATACACTATGGGCCAGATTCAGGTAGATGAGAGCATCTTTGCTCTGGAGTAACGCTTCTCATTTACGTTACTCTGCCGAAATTTGCGGCAGCGCATCGCAAATCAGCCGGCGGAATTCAAATTGGGCGGGTACGGGGCGTGTATTATTAAAACTAAGCGCGATCCCGCGGCGAACGTACTGCGAATGCGTCGAGTGTCAATGCATCCCAGTGCGCATGCTCCAAATTCTGTGAGTGAACGTCAATGATGTCACATCCCCATTCATGAAAGTTTTACGCAAACAACGCGATTTTTTTTTTTTTCGACGCGATGACGACGCCTATACTTAACATAGGATACTCCACTAGGGGGCTGCTTTATCTTTACGTCGCGTATCGCTTCCGGAAACGTCGTAAAGTCACTGCGTCGCGCCCGAAAAAGATCGTGAATTTCCGACTCCAGCTGATTAACATATTTTTTCAGCGTTAATCAGCGGGAACGCCCCCGGCGCCATTTTTAAGTTGAAGTAACGATGCAATGGTGAAATTCAATTGCGCCGATCGCATTGGAACTCCAACCAGGCGTTTCTTGTTTTCTGGTTACAGAAAACAAAAACGCCGGCTTAAAGTGACAGTTAGGCTGGCGGATCCATTGATCCGCCAGCCTTAACTCTACCTGAATCTGGCCCTATATTTTCAAAAGTATTGGCACGCCTGCCTTTACACGCATATGAACTTTAATGGCATCCCAGTCTTAGTCTGTAGGGTTCAACATTGAGTTGGCCCACCCTTCAACTCTTCTGGGAAGGTTGTCCACAAGGTTTAGGAGTGTGTCTATGGGAATGTTTGACCATTCTTCCAGAAGAGCATTTGTGAAGCCTGGCTTGCAGTCTCCGCTCAAATTCTTTCCAAAGGTTCTAGCAAGTTGAGGACAGAACTCATTCAGTGTAGCGGGGTGTATGGTGTATGGTTGTGGATTGGGCCTGGTCCCTTAGTTCCAGTGTCTTTATGGACCTTGCTTTGTGCACTGGTGTGCAGTCATGTTGGAACAGGAAGGGGCCTTCCCCAAACTGTTCCCACAAAGTTGGGAGCATGAAATTGTCCAAAATAAGGACCTGCGGTGGCTCAACGCGATTGGCACTGCGCTGACAAGCCGTTCACCTCTGCAGCTAAGGGTTCGGATCCCGGTCTCGGCAGCATGTGAATTGAGTTTGGTGGTCTCAGCCCAGCTCCTGGTGGGTGTGGTATGCGAGGTAAGCCTGCCTTAGTACGCCCACCCCCCTCCCACAAAAACCACCACACTTGCACGCACTCGAAATTGGGTTAACATGCACGCGTTTTGGCCACGCGGTCTCAAAAAAAAAAGAGAGGTGAAAGACTAATGGGGCTGGCTGAGCGGGCTAGATCCTCACTCCCTCATAGGGGAGTCCCTCTGCCCCGTTGGGCTTCAAAGCGGAGCAGGTAGGGCAGGCTGTGTGGGAGGACCCCCTCACACCCGCCATTGCCACCTGGGGCATGGAGAAAGATGGCAGATTGCCTTTGGGGGAGGTCTGCCTACTCCCAACTCCTGCAGTCCAGCTCCTCTCTCGAGTACACGCACAAAAATACACTTAAAAAAAAAAAAAAAAGAAATTGTCCATTGACCTTTTATTAAGGTATGCTGACGGCTTTAGAATTCCCTTCATTGGAACTAAGGGGCCAACCCCAACCCCTGAAAAACAACCCCAACTCCATAATCCCCACTCCACCAAATAATTTGGACCAGTGTAACAAAGTAAGGTCCATAAAGGCATGGATGTGTGAATACTAATACACGCCTTTTCTAATTGATTTTCTAACTGAAATTTATGAATGTGAAATCTTGAGAGAACATTGTGTGAATCTCGGGTGCAAGAAAAATGTATAAATAGACCCAGAAAAATGTGATTTGAAGCCAGCTAGAAAGAATTTTTATTAATTTTTTTGCAATTAAATTTGGTATTGATTTGTAAGACTTTTCAACCTTGTCACCATCTGCATTCAGTCATGCTGTCTGTGTTTCAAGTGGGAAGCGATTGTAATAATCCCTCTGCCACAAATGAATATAGATATTAAAAAATCAATACACAATACCCCCCTTTTTTCAAACTACTCAATCTTACAATGTCCTTCTTACTGCACTGCTATTATATTATTTTTTTTTATTTTTATTTTTTAACAAATCACTTATTTTTCTCTTTTATATATTTAAACAATATTTTACTGCCTGGTTAGTCACATGCCTGGAACAAGCATGCAGCAAGTGTAGGTAATGAAATCCATATTGGGGCAGCATGTACCTTTAAAAAAAAAAAAAAAAAAACACCAGTCAAGAGCTGAGGATTTCATATTTAGGTCTTCACAAGTTAACTTTTCAGACTGTTGAAAACAAATCTGTTCATTTTTGATAGTAGATGAGGCATAGGCGTTTAACCATTAAATAATTCCTGGATTTCCTGTACATATGCTGCACACATTGATGGCATTTTTCGGGTTAAACCAATATTATCCTGCATACCTGAATGATGTCACCCGTTCCCGGTGGATTAATAGTCCACACGGTTGTGAAAATATATTTTCCTCCACCAAAAGGGTGGCTGACGGTGTTTAAACAGCTGGTGTGCTAAAGAAGCATTTCACTCTGTCAACTTGTCATTGAATATTTTCTGCATGGCGTTTGCTCACAATTCCAGTTGGCATATACATATTTTTAAGAAAGAAATCGTCCCAAATCTCCCCCAAAAAGAAAAAAAAAATCAACAAATTGGATCTTTATTATAAAAAAAATGTAAAGCCTGTGAAAGTGTTTAGCTGGTTGTTTTTGGCAACACCGCTGTTTTTCATGTTCTCCAGTTTGCATGATGACTGAAATTTGGCTATAAACTTTTTTTAAGGAAAAAAAAAAGTAAGACCATATTTTCCTTTCGTAAAGATGTTTGTGCAAAAAAAGTTTGCAGACTGGTTTTCCTTTGTACCCATTGGTTTATTTTAATTTTTTTTTTTTTTTTTTATCATCCGTACTCTGAAGTATTATTATTATACACAAGTAAGTGCCTTCCCTTGTTCACATATAAAAAAAAAAAAAAAAAAATGTTGGCATTACGACAACACTAGTGGACATTCGAACTAATGAATTCAGTGTTGTTTTTCACATCTCCTGCGGTTGGTTGAGTTACACAAATGAATCACCACGGTTACTCTCTGGAATCGGTACTGAACTCCATGTATCGTTTCTATTTGATAAAAAAAAATACAAAAAAAAGTCTTGCTCTCCTGGGCACCTTTAATTACTCGCACGCTATATACTGTATATATCTCCTCATCCTGTAAAAACCTGTCCTAAATGCAGGTTACTTTTGCATTAATATAGTCTCTAATCCTCTAAGTGGGTAATTAGCGGTCCGAAAAGCAATTTGTGGAACGCAAAAGCTATAAAGGTGAAAAATACATTCTCCTTTGAGTGATCTTCAAGGAGTAAATAATTATACGGAGAGAGGTGGTTTTAAGATGACCAATCAAAATGTGAATGTAATTAGGAGGAATTGAAGAGCAATGTATGTGCAAGAATTTTCGTATCGTAAGCAGACTAATTAAATATTGAAAAGCCCAAAAACTCTCCTGGTCCAAGAAAAATTACCTGCCACAAAAGGCCTCTAACTTTGCAGATAATTAGCTAGGGTTATTGAGAAAAAGTCAAGAGATTGCTTCCAAGGTCCCGCAAGGTTAGGTCTTATTGCACTGCATCTTTTGTATGCTTTGGTTTCAGCTTCTTTTGCTAATTTGAACTAACTAGTGAAAGCCATTGCGATTTCCAATTTGCTCCCTCTAAATACCAGTATGTTTGTAGATGAGAATGTGAGCAAGTTCTATCCCGAGTGGTGGTTATGCCTGGTATGAGCGAGCAAATCCTACTGTGAGATACTGATCGAAGCATTTCTGTGTGTAAATAAATGGGCATCGGGCTATGATGTCTGGCAATCGTAAAGATGATTTATAATGGTTTAAAGTATATCTTTAGTGTTAAAAAAAATATTGAGAGGCATCTTATGCGCTACTAACTACTTCACAGGAAGAGCTTATGAGGATGATTAGAGGTCTGTATTCTTTGTACGGTTGGGTTCACACATCTACGGTGGGAATTGAAGCTCCATTTTCACAGCTAATTAACAAAGTAGTTCAGCGTATAAGGATATGGTCAGGTTTCCGTCGCGACCGGGCGAGGTTTCCGTCGCGACCGGGCGAGGTTTCCGTCGCGACCGGGCGAGGTTTCCGTCGCGACCGGGCGAGGTTTCCGTCGCGACCGGGCGAGGTTTCCGTCGCGACCGGGCGAGGTTTCCAGTTTCCGCCGTGACCAGGCGAGGTTTCCGCCGTGACCGGGCGAGGTTTCCGCCGTGACCGGGCGAGGTTTCCGTCGGGATCAAGGTCAGTATTTTATCCAGTTCACAACTGAATGACATGTGCGATTCAGAAGCATTCCTATAGAAGTCGGTGCACCTGAATTTACACCTGAGCTAGACCGCACTGCTCAGAAAACTGACAGGACTCTTTTTTTCAATTTGCACTGAAACCACTCCCTAGCTGCACCGGACACTATATTGTCAAAAGTATTGGAACACCTGCCTTTACATGCAAATGAACTTTAATGGCATCCCAGTTTTAGTCCGTAGGGTTCAATATTGAGTTGGCCCACCCTTTGCAGCTATAACAACTTCAACTTTTCTGGGATGGCTGACCACAAGGATTAGGAGCGTGTCTATGGGATTGTTTGACCATTCTTTCAGAAGCACATTTGTGAGGAGGGGGCATCCCTAAACTGTTGTCACAAAGTTGGGAGCATGAAATTGTCCAAAATGTCTTGGTATACCGACGCGTTAAGAGTTCCCTTCACTGGAACTAAGAGGCCCAAGCCCAACCCCTGAAAAACAACCCTACACCATAATCCCCCCTCTACCTAATGATTTGGTAGCAAGGCCCATAAAGACACAGATGAGTGAGTTTGGGTTGAAGAAACTTGACTGGCCTGCAAACTTATGGGAACACGTTTGGGATGAATTGGAGAGGAGACTGCATGGAATTGTGAAATTGCTACGATTCCACCTTTCTGTACAGGGTTTTAATTTTCATTCCATAACATGTTTTTTTGGCCCATGTACATCGGACACAATTCTTTATTTTATTCTGTATCTTAAAAATTTTAAATGAGGTTTAATAAAAGTGTATTTTATGAATGTTAAGGATAAATTGTGTGCACATATAAAGACAAATATTTTACTAGAATCCTATATTTCAAATGAGGGCTCTTTTTTTTTTTTTTCCTTAATGAAGATAGAAAAAAGACTGAAGGTGCTCATGTTTAATAACACGCCTGTGAAAAACAAAAGGATGGGTTTGGGATATGCGCACTTTTTATATTATTTACACTACATTTAGTTTCTTAATTTCATGGTTACTTTGCATTCAGGGTTTTTCATGAAGAATTCATTAGTTTTCAATCACTTTAATGGAGCCACACTTACCTCATTTTTACCCACTTTTCAGTGAATTCTATCTTCAGTGATGCAGTTACAAGGATGAAGCTGCCAGCCCTATCTCTTGACCTTCTCATTTTGTGTTATTTTTTTTACCTTGTTATATATATTTTTTTTGGCCAAACTTTTTACCTATAACTGCTAAAAATCTGTACATTTCAGAATGCTGTGAGCGTCATTGAATTTAATTTGAATAAATCTGTATTTTTTATTTATTTTTGAACCATAATTATTTCATAGAATAAAAATTGTTAGGCTGCGTACACACGATCAGTCCATCCGATAACGATCCGAAGGACCGTTTTTAACAGTTAACCGATGAAGCTGACTGATGGTCTGATGTGCCTACACACCATCGGTTAAAAAACTGATCGTGTCAGAACGCCGTGACGTAAAACACGGCAACATGCTGAAGTTCAATGCTTCCAGGCATGCATCGACTTGATTCTGAGCATGTGCGGCTTTTTAACCGCTTTTGCATACTAACGATCGGTTTTGACCTATCGGTTAGGCATGCATCGGTTAAATTTTAAAGCAAGTTCTTTTTTTTTACCTATGGGGCCCACACACGATCGGTTTAGGTTTTGACCGATCGTGTGTACGCGGCCTTAGAGGTCACCTTGAAATTGCATGTTCACAATAAATTCAAGACCTATGTCCTGATTTCTTGAGGCCTTTGGGGGACACTTTCTATCCAATAATAACCTTCTCTGAGTGAAGATTTTTTCTTTAATGGCTTCATGTATTTATATGGTCGTGTGTAACGTGCTTATATGACAGCCATGTTAAATTTTTATTTTTATTGCGACCCTCTTACTGATAATTTGAGGCCTTGGTTATTTTAAGGATTTCAATTGAGTAAAGGTCCACTGTTGGCGTATGGCCGTTCCTAGTGTTTTACCTACATAGTTAGGTTAAAAAAATTCACAAGTCCATCTAGTTGAACCAATAAAAGGGGAGAACAAAAATATAATGATATAATCTTATATACACAATCCGAAACTCACAGATGATCCAGATAAAGGCAAAGAACCAAGCAAAGCATTGAACTTGAATACTTATTAACTTGTTGTCTGGTACTTGTTTATAAAGAAAATTTAAAACCTTTTTATTCTACAGAGTTTTTCTTTACAAAAATTGGATCAATAAAAATATGCACAAAAATGTAAAAAAAAGTGTGTGTGTGTGTGTATATGTATGTGTATGTGTGTGTGTGTATATATATATATATATATATATATATATATATATATATATATATATATGTATATGTATAATTTCTTTAATCCTTGGATAGAGGGATATATCTCTATTGATCTCGCTCTCTCAGGATTTTATTTAGATGTAGTTTTTATTTGAATTTGAAATTTTTCATCTATTTTTGCAACAGTATATTAGTATTTATATACTATCAGTATTCTGCTAGTTCTTTTAAACCACTTTCCATCGACCTCTTTTTCTCATCTCCATGCACCTTCTGTTGCTGGTGCACGCTTAAAATTAACTGAATTAATTAGTGCAGGTGACAGCAGCCTTTAATGACAGAGTGTCCTGTATCCGAGTCCTGCCTTTGGTAGATGTTGATGTCGTATGCTTTTCATTTCCATTCTGCATTTTTAATCTTTGCGAATAGTTGCTGAAGAATGGCCCCTGGCAGGAGGTAATGAAATTTTCCTAATTTATATTTTCACGCCGAAACCTCGATTGAAAATGGCATCCAGTGGTTTAGAGACAGAGTGGTGGCGGCAGTGGTTTCAGGGGAGCACTAATAATGATCCAGTGCTAGTGCAGATGACGGGTGATAGCACAGCAGAGAAGTAATTTAAGGAAGAAAGAGAACACACTATTGCTTTATTGTAGCATATCTAATGATCGGCTGAAGATTCCCAATAGTTTTTGGAGCATGACAAGAGAAACTAATGTTATCTTGCCAAAACAGAAGTCCCGGCTTAATCAGTAGAACAAGGATATTGATTAAAACACTTTGCACAATAGATTGCACGGAGAATCTTCTTTCCATCATTCCACGGTTGGTAGCGAGTAATAACAAACAAGGGAGAATAGAGATTTCAAGTAATTTGTTTTGCATTGTGTTACCTAAGATTGTCTTCAAACAAGCAAAACATTATTATAATATTTTAAGATCTAAGCTGTTATTGAACTTCGTTACAAATCTATGAAGGTCTTTTATGCTCTTTAACTGATGTGCTAAATACAGTTTTTTGCTGTCCAGAATTTTAGACTGAACAAAACATTCTTTTATCCCATAATATGAAATGGTCAGAACCTTAAACCAAGGGCAGATGGGAAAAATATCACACCCAGGAGCTGGTTGAGTCAAGTGCAAGGGTCAGTTTTTAATGTGTTTTTAGAAAATCTCAGTGAAAATTCGGGCAATATGTGCCATCAGTAGGTAACTTGGGTAGAAAAGGGGTAGACTTTTTAGGTTTTTTTTTTTGGAAATGTCCAGCCTTAAACAGCTTGTGATGTCATAGGAAACTTCTTATTTTTCCTTTGTTAGCGTGTAGGTGTGCAAGTGCCAAGAGAATTTGTGATCATTTGTGGTGTTGTGATTACTTTCCAGTGGGCTAGGGCTACCTTGAGCTTTCAACTGCCTGTTGATTCATCTCCTAATGGCCAAACCAATGAACATTCTTTTAAGCTTCGTTCACACCTAATGCTGATGCGGCTCCCAGCAGGGGTCCAGTGTGTCCTGGTTGACCGTTTCAGGTCCGATTTCAGCCCAAAGTTTTGGCTGAATTCGGACCTAAAACGGTCCAAAAGATGCACAGGGCTCCTGTGCAAATTCACACTGGAGCCGTATCGGAGATATATGAACTGGCTCCATAGAGAGCCAATCACATTCTCCTGCTATTGCGTATTGAATGCGGGGATCCCATCCAAACTTCCCCCTACTATGTATAGCATACTGGCACGTTATGAAATACTTACCTTAGAACGAAGCCCTTCAGTGGCGCACTGTCACCACTCAGAGGGGCCTTCATCTGCACCGGGTCTTCCTTCTAGGTTCGCAGACTCCATCTGTGTAAGTGACCAGAGCCGTGATGGCATCACTCCCAAGCCCTCGGTTATGGCATGGTGCTCTAAAGGTCTGTAAGGGTATGCCGGACCTTTAGAGCGCTTGCGCCAGTGATGTCACTGGCTGCATCTAGTGGGTATTTTTCCTAAACGATGCATGCTTAGGAGATATTAATTTGACCTGCAGGTAAGTCTTATTATAGGCTTACCTCTAGGTAAAAATCACACAGTGATCTTTACTACCACTTTAAGTTACAGTCTAGATACAGCATTCTGAACGATCTATATTCCCTGCATACATTGATTTCATGTCTTCTGTCTTAAACAAAGGACCTGAAATTAACCTACACAAACATGGGGAGAACATGCACTCTTCATACATTTAGGCAGCCCATACATGATTCGATCCATTTTCCTTGCACTACGAGTGTAAGGAAAGAAAATTGCTTGATTCCACCATCAAAACAGTCAGTGTTGATAGGGAATGCCTCCGGCAGTGCTATTGTGTTCTACCCACAGGGGTGGGAGAAGGGGGAACGGGAAGCCTTCATGGCTGGCAGAACACCATGATTACTGCTAGTGTCCATAGCTGTCAGATGTAATCTTATGAAAAATAAAAAGGCAAGCTGGATCGACTTGGGTACAATCGGCCTTGTCCATACATGGATCAAACCTCATCCTGTCCCTGCTGAACCGGACACATTTTGATCCCTGTATGGCCACCTTATTTTATACTCTTCATTAAAGAAATAAAGATTTTTATTTATTATTGGGCATAGGATTTAGGCTGCTATTTTTTTTTTACACTTTATTCTGAAGTGTCCTCCTGCTATACTGTTGAAGCCATACTTGTTTCATTTTGGAACAATTTATGTCTCTATTTGTATCTTTAATATGAACAAGAACCCGTCCTCTGACCTGAGAACCAAAGAGTGGAATTTTGTAGAGCTCTGGATATCTAAAACTTGGGTATTTTATGTGTTGATGGCTTGCATATGTGTCAACTTATGATTCAGACTGTGCTCAGGTGTTTTAAAATGGATACAAAAATTAAACGAGCCACTTTTATTTCCACTGTTGACATATCTAGAGTCCCTAATTGAAATGATCCTTCCATAGCTAGATATGCCAAAAATTCTCCCCAACTCGTATCCCCTGCAGTTTGCAATTTTGGGTATTTAAGCTGTCTGGCAGCTTTTAAAATCACAGCACAGAGCTGCTTCCTTTAATATTATTTTGTTCACATTTCTCATACCAAGAGGGAAAACATTTTTACCATGTTATTTCTGTTTCCTCACCTTCTAAAAATGATCTTTTTTTTTTTTGCTTTGAAACTGAGCCTTTCATTTTGAGACAATAGGGTCTTTGTTTGTTTTAGTCTTTTTTGAAACTTTGACATTTTATGTTTAGTTTTGTAAATTTAAAAAAAGTATTAAAATCTTTTGGATGTGCCCCCTCTCTAATATTTTATTTGCCTTAAGGGTACGAGCAAATCTCTGTCCATGATGCCTTTTCTTTTTATTATTGGCTTGTTGTTTTTTTATTTATTTTTTTATTTTCTACACAAAAAGAGAGGAAACTGTAAGATTCTAGACTACAAATAAAGCTCTGCTTTAGTTATTTGGAATGTTGGCAAACCTCATGGATCAGCTTTTAGCACTGTTATCTTGACGCACTAAAATTACTAGAGCTTTTTTACCTAGAGTTTTTTTCCTATTTTAGGTAACTGGTGCTCAAGGTGTAGGCCGAGGGCCACATGCTGCCTTTCGGTATTTCTTGTGACGCCCTCAGACCCAAGTACTGGCACTGGGATTTGTAACAGGACTGTTATGGGAATGATCTCTAGCCATCTCTTGTAAAACGTCTCTAGTTTCTGACCATCTCCTGTATCGTGTCACTATTTTTTGGTCAGTAGTCCAAGTTGAGGCTCCTTTTACCTCTTAAGTTGAGGTAAGAATTAAGCATCTATCCAAAAGGCAACTTTCATATTCTTAGCCATGCATGTAAGAATGCATATTTAATGGTTAGGTTGACTAAATTGTAAACTCCATAGAGATGAGGATTGATGGCAAAGGCAGTGTGGTATGTCAGATTCTTCAAAATGCAGGAAACCATGTCCTTTGGCCTGGACGCTCTCTGACTTAAATTTATAAAACTAACGTCCACTACATTATGTTTCCTTGCAATGTTAAGTTTATTGGAATGTGAAAGTTGGAGATTAGAGGAGCTGGTCCAAAAGTGGATGAATGGCACGTCAAGATCTAAATGTCAACTTGTCCCTTTTGACTTTTTTTTAATGAAATAAACAAAAGTTGGCACGGCTCTTCTGTTTGTTCCCGTACCTTCTGATTTTCACCGAAAGAGCCTTCTAGATTCCTCTACATATTTTTTTTCCTGCCAACCAAGAGCCCTTGTATTCAGCAGTACTTCAGGCTGCTTTACACTCAGCTAAAAGCCCTGATGAAGGGGCCCATTAGAACACTTGAAACAGGTTGGCTTGTACTTTTGATATTTTAGGAATGTGTTCTGATGGATGATATATATTAGACAAATAAACTCCTTATGATCTCCTAACACTTGGTCTGGTCCTCCCAGTGTTTTTTTTTGGTACCTATTGTGGTGTTTCAATATGACCATTAAAGGGGTTGTAAAGCTTCCCATTTTTTCACCTTTATACATCCTATGCATTAAGGTGAAAAAAACATCAGATACTTACAAGCCCCCCAGCCCCCCCGGTTACTTACCTGAGCCCTGCATCGTGAACGCGCTGGCTTCTCAGCCCAGTCATCCCGGCTGTTCTTGGCTCTTCATTGGATGATTAATAGCAGCACAGCCATTGCTCCCGCTGCTGTCAATGAAGTGGAGCGCCGGGGGCAGGGCCGAGTGATAAACTTGGCGGCTATGGCCTCCACTGTATCACATGGGAGTGCACCTGCAAGCTAACCCTCTTGGGAGAGCACTTCCCAGAAGGGGATTAGCTCTTGCGATAAAAAAATTTGTAAGCGGTTCTAGCCTTCCCCATATGCTACTATAAACAAATTTATTGTTTTTGTTGCTGTCAAAGCTCCCTTTACTTCCTGTATTGTAAAAGTTTGTCAGTAGGACAGGAAATAAGGAAATATATCTCAAATGATAGCAGGAGAACATGACCAAGGTTCTGACCCTTCCATCTCAAAAGTGTTGGCTTGTACACGTTTTGGCCAAAAACGAAAATGAAAGGAATAAAACACCCTTGTTCATAAAGGGCTTATGAAAAAAGTATTGTCCATGCAGGTCAAATAGGTCACCTGGCAAACTTTTCTAGGAACTAGCCCCTCCGATCCGTTCTGTTGATGAGGTTAACAATTCTTACCGTGCATTGGAACATTTGTATTGCGTGTCTTGGCTACAGTTTAAGATCCTCTATTTATTCAGTGTGTGTTTTAATTCCAACTCCTAAAACCCTTTTTTTTCCATGTTAGCCGTGTTTATTAAATCATTAATGAATTTTGATCTTTTTCATTCCTGAAAGCGACAAATTAATTGTATCATAAGTCTTGGCAAATACGTTGAGCTCGATGACATTGCTCTCAACGACATTATTTTGAACAACATTCAGCGCGAGATGAAAAGCAGATTTATGCACTTATTAATATTTTATATATAGTTTTGTTTGCAAGAATAGAACATTGCTGACATTCTAAGAACCACGTTTTAATGGCAGATAATGACAGAGAGCAAAACGAGGTGGCTTCTCTTTTTCAAAGGGTGGTTAGAGCTGTACTTGTGTTTTAATGATACCATGCATGTCTCGGGCACATTTTCTTATTGTACTATCAATGATATGTTGGCTTATGGGGGACAAGGGAAGTTGGACTTCTTGATTCTAGATTGTAAGCTCTGATTCCTCCTGTTTTGAATTGTATTGTAACTGTACTGTCGTGTTGTAAAGCGCTGCACAAACTGTTGGCGTTATACAGTATAAACCATGTATAATATTAATTATGGTAATAAACAATATTGTGCTTTGATATGTGTTGCAAACTACCCTCCTGGAACAATTGATATTGGATTGTAAAGGTAACAGGGAAATTATTGGTGTGCAATGCTCTGTATATGAAGTTGACATGTGTCCTTGTAAGGCTGCCACAATTGTTTCCTTTGCTAATCAACAGTTGGCTTAGGTGGTGAATAGTTCTTTCAAATTACAGATGAACCCTCCGGCCCATATAAATGAAAAATATAAACTAATAGGTGCAAAAATATATGTGAGTATGTATAAGGTGACCAGTTAGTTCATGAGTAGTTTATAAGTGTGTGTACACCACCATATAATATATATTAGTCCATCAACCACAAAGGAGTAGGTCCTTCTCAACACCAACCAGACTTGTGCACATCCACCACATAAAGTGCAAGCTTACCGGAAGGCAAGCCGTGTGAGCTTGCGGCTATAAACCCGGCCAGGGCCTTTATCCAGAAGGTTCAGAAGCAACAACTCGGAGTATATGGTAAATAGAAGCAAACCACAGCAGATAGCCAAGGATGATAATCGCTCAATAGTCACGAATGTAAGCCAAAGTAAAAAATGAAAAGGAACTTTTGCTCAACAGAAGTTGTCTGAGGTTCCCAGGCCAAGAGGCTCTGTGTGAACCCAACCTTAGGCTGTAGCAGGATCTCACCAGTCACAGCCCCAGCACAGATCCCAATTCATCACATTAAAGGAATGGAGGAATTATATTACATTAACCTTCTACAGCAATTTTTTTTCAGATTACTTTTACTCTGAGGATAGTAGATACAGCATACAAACAAACTACTTAGAATGACACCAGCACTAAAACTCCATCCCTACGCATTTTGTCATTGTAGGACATTTTCAGGAAAATGGAATATACATCCAGACAAGTTGATAGATGTGGTTTTACAATTGCATGTAGAAAATCTCTTATGTGATTGGGTATTTTGGTTCTGGCGTTCTCATTTGCACATATATTTAAATCTCCAGTGGATCTGTTCATCCAGCAGGTGCCTAGAGCGGTAACATCTTATTTCATGGGGGCACATTTATTTAACTGTTGGTGTTCTTTATAGTCACCTAAATTAGACTGGTGGAGTAGCTATTCACATTTTGAAGTAGAAAGGATAAATATGACATTTTATTGCTTCAGGCTCTTAGTAAAGTTACTTTTTACCCGTCTCTGCATTCAGGATGTCGCACTAAAGCACATGATGGACAAACTGTTGTTGCCCACAGGAGCCAGATGCTCCAGCATTCATTATTGGTAGGAGGATGCTTTCTATATCTATCTAGCTTACTGACCATTTATCTTGTAGAGGTCATTGTAATGATCCCTTCGTAATGGGGATTACGCTCTACTTTGAATTTTCATACTCTAAGGCCGCGTACACACGATCAGACCGGTCCGCAGACCAGTTTTATCGGACCAATTCGATGGTGTGTTCGGACCGTTGTCCGTCAGACCAAAGTTTTAAAACTTGCTTTAAAATCTGTCCGACGGACAGATTCGATGGTTACTACGCAAAAGCATCGGACCAAAAACCCGTGCATGCTCAGAATCAAGTCGACGCATGCTTGGAAGCATTGAACTTCCTTATTTCAGCACGTCGATGTGTTCTACGTCACCGCGTTCTTGTCTGATCGGATTTTTGGTCCGATGGTGTGTACACACATCAGACCATCAGACCACTTCAGCCTGGTCCGATGAAAATGGTCCGTCGGACCAGTTTCATCGGACCGGTCTGATCGTGTGTCAGTGGCCTAAGGCTAATGTCAAATTTTTCGGCTAGCAATCCTGCTGCTTGCAGTGTCAGTCAGCAGCAGGATTGCAAAAAAGCCTGCCCATTTGTACCTCCTCTAGCTAATGATTAAGCAGCATTGGAGCCAGCAACAGAGCAACATTCTGCTGCATCTGGCTACAAGAGCCATTCGATGGGAACAGACAAGCAGCCTTTTTAGCGATTCAGCCACTGGTGATCTGCCGCTAGTGGAAGAATCACCCATCTGACATCAACCTTATTTTTCTCTTGTTTTTAACCCGGTATTACTATAAAAAATGTTTATTTTCCACCTCATGTTGCACAATGCAATGGTTTACATCTAATTAATGGACTTTGTTTTCTTGTTCCAGGTGTAACAATAGGACACAGTGTGTGGTGATCACAGGTTCAGAAGTGTTCCCTGACCCATGTCCGGGGACGTATAAGTACTTGGAAGTCCAATATGAATGTGTCCCATACAGTAAGTACACCCAATTGTCCCTTTGAGTAAAAACAAACCTAAACAAATTGTTTTCCCAATGGCAAATGCTCACAACGCGTACGCTTTCAGACATTCGGAACCATTCTGCATGAAGGACAGGCAAGATCCTCCCCTCCTCACCCACCAAATTGTGGAAGAGAGCCATGCTGCTGCGATAGCCAAGCGTCCTCCTGCAGCCTTAATGTGTTTGCTTTCAGGAACTTGTGTTTTTCAAGAAAACAAACCAGATTTATCCGTTCTGGGTGCCAGACAGAAATGTCTACATATGCCTGATGCTGGGCCCGAACAAATTGATTTGGCTCACACTTTCCTAAAGAAGGTATTGACTCTGACTTCAATACTGAGTTTCCTTAAGCAGCTACCTGCTGCTGCAGATCCCTTTGTCCATTTTATTAAGTTTGGCTGAGACAAATCCCTCTATTATTGAGGAACTGCATTAGAGTTCTGAGCAAAATCTTTTTCAGTAAACTGTAAATCGAAGCTGAGCAACAACGCTGATGGTAGGTGGAGGCATTTCACCTTGTGACAGCTTTATTTTTTGCAAAAGAATAAAAATGTATTCCTTATAATGTATAATACCTTGCTTAACATAACATACACGTATAGTATTTTAATATAATCCCTTGATTATAGTGATGCAGTATGACCTTTAAATAAAATAGATTTTAACATCCTAATTATCATATTAAAGGTACAGTATATTTTTATTGTGATGCTAAAGTTGAATAAAAATGCATACATTGCATAAATATTTACCCTCAAGTCAATAATTGGAAAAAACACCTTTGGCTGTACTTAACATTTTCAGTCTTTTTTTAGGTTTGCCACGCATCTGCATTTTTTTTCCTTACTCTTCTTTGTAAATATCCTCTAGTTCTGTCAGGTTGAATGAAGGCTCAACTGGATTGAGGGTCTACACTTCTGTGATATTCCGGTTCTTTATTTTATGCTAGTGTGGTGTAGCACTGGCTGAGTTTTTAGAGCCATTGTACCTTTGGACAGTGAAGCTCCACCATAATCTTGTATCTTTTCTACAAGAGTTTTTCATTTAGTATTTAGCGTCATTAAACTTGCCCCCCAGTCCCTGCCGGTGAAAAGTATTCATAAAACCATGTTTGTGCCACCACCATGCTTTGCTGTAGGATGGCGTTTTCAGAGTAGCAGCCATTGTTGGCGTTCCATATTAAAGCCAGAATGTTAAGGTTTGCGTGTTTTTGGTGACTTTTGGAAAACTTTTTAGTTAGTTAGGTGGGGGTGAATTTTTACTTTTCTAGTAATGCCTTTTTTTGCTCATCTAAGCTATAAATAATAGTTTTGTGCAGCATCCAGGTTATTGTTTTCTGCCATCTAAACCATGAATCTTTGCAGCTCCTGTAGCCATTGTCCTCTTGGTTGCTTTTCTTACTAATGCTTTTGACTAGACAGAGTTGGTTTTTGTGCTTTATTTATTCTTTTTGTAATATTTTAACTTGCATCTCGGCCATGAATATTTGCAGCTTATCCATAATTTCTATTGGCCTCTCTGTTGCTTCTCTTATTAATACCCTCCCAACTAAGTCTTTGAGTTTTGCTGAATGGCTTTCTCTAGGCAGAGTTGTTTTTGTGATTTATTTATTCTATTTGTAATATTGGATTTAATGGTTCTGTATATTTAATCTTTGGGCCTTTTTTTTTTCATAGCCCTGCCTTGATGCAATTTAAACATGTTATCCCCAATTTTCTTTGATAGCTCCTTGGTCATCATGATGCTGTTTGTTTAGATTTGTTTAGTACATGTTTTTAAGCCTTCTAGAAAGAAGCCTAATTATTTTGAGGTCATGTGACACTTTAATTGCACACAGATGGACTCCATTTAACTAATTTGATGAGGGCAATTAAATCTATTTAGGGGTTTCTGAGCAAAAGGGTGAATATTTATACAATCAAAACTTTTCAGAGTTCTTTCTAAATTATGTATGAAAGCGTTGTTGATCTCCCCAAGACCAGACTTTTTTTTTTTTAACTTTAATTTTTTTTTTTATAGCCCCAGTTTTCGGCAGATGTACATATTCAAATATGTGTTTAAATTATATAATTTATAGATTGTCCACTTAGCTGGAGCCATAATACGTCTTCCTGCTTCCCATGTTAGATATAACTCCCAGTATAGAAGTCTGAAGGTCTAATTATGTAACAGGATGTAAAGTGAACTGATCCTGGACCTGGTTAACTTGAGTATAATGTAAGGTAAACTAGTCCTGCTTCAAACATTAAATCATTTGTGGAGGAACTTTAGATTGGATGTTTGAACAGATTTGCTTTCCCTCCCTTTGCCCCTTAGTAAATCTTGTCTTTACCACGCTTTTGTAAATCGGAGTCTGATGTCCACTTTTATTTTGTTGATCAAAGTATAAAAGACCCATTTTCTATGAGTCGGGTATGAGTTAGTCCATAGCCCTACATTGTTTCATTCCATCATTTGTTTTGTATTACCATCAGACTCCAGACCTTGTTTTTCTAAGCTTAATTGGAGCCGTAACATTATTTCCTTTTAGCCAATATTTGGGAACAGACTTTCGTCCTGCACATTTAGTAGAAAATTATTGTTTGATACTTTTTTTTTTCATCCCAGGAAATGTATTTGTTTAAATACCTAAATGTTCTGCTAAAAATAAAAATGACCAGCCAAGCATTCTTGCATGTCGGCTGAAAGTACAAAGACAAGGGCTCATATTTGTGGAGGGGAGACTATTGGCTTCTAAAGTGGTCCCATTATTTTAAATGACACGTTCAAATATATTGGAAGGGTGATAATGTGTGTCCATAGCAAAAGGGAGAATTTTACTTTAATTGGAATGTATGTCATGCATGTTATGGTACCTTTGCTATTTCATTTTCAGTGGGTCTTCAGCAAGTGGCTACTCACCCAAAAACATGCCTGCCCCCTTTTTTCCCCCTTAGCATGCCCCAATGCAGCTGACATAACATTTTGTGTTAGGCTGGCCATACATTATACAATTGTCTTGTACAACTTTCCTTTAGATTTACCTAAACTAGGGGTCTCCAAACTTTCTAAACAAAGGGCCAGTTTACTGTCTTTCAGCATTTACTGGGGCCGGTGGGAATAGAAAATGTCCTAGCATCCAGTATGTCGTCAGTGAGAGAACTAGTGCTCCATTGTTGGTGTCAGTTGGAGGAATAGTGCACCATCGTTGCTGTCAATGGGAGAAATGCTACCCCAGGGCCACAGTTTGGAGACCAATGACCTAAACCATATAATATAAGGTCAAACCAAAAACACTTTCAATGTGTATGCAATCAGGCAGGCCCTTGAACTGCAAAGTTGAAGGTAAAGGAAATTGAACAAGAAAATTGTATTATGTATGGTCAGTTTTAAAAAACAAACACAGCTTTGCTGGTCTTGACAAGCAGTTATATCTTGCTTTTGGTTGCTTGAATATAGTAATGGTGTAGGATTCCTCAGTTGTGATTTCTCTTCTCCTTTTTTTTTTTTTTTTTTTTTCTGGAACCTATTGAGTTTTTATTAATGATGTAATCAGAGTATTAATGTGAATTACCTTATGGTATAGGAAATATTCTTAGCACCAGGGGCAATATTTCATTGAAGCGTATGACCTTATGAGTGTATTCCATTGGAGTGTATACCTTATGTCTGCTGCCTTAGGACAGGGGTCTCCAAATTTTGAAACAAAGGGCCAGCTTGTTATCCTTCAGACATTAGAAGGGAGGAACTATAGCCAACAGGTGTATAAAATGTTCTGGGGTCGGTAACCATGCTCCATCATTGGTGTCGGTGGGAGGAATGGTGTCCCATCATCATTGTCAGTGGGAGGAATGGTGTCCCATCATTGGTGTCAGTGGGAGGAATGGTGTCCCATCATTGGTGTCAGTGGGAGGAATGGTGTCCCATCATTGGTGTCAGTGGGAAGAATGGTGTCCCGTCATTGGTGTCAGTGGGAGGAATGGTGTCCCGTCATTGGTGTCAGTGGGAGGAATGGTGTCCCGTCATTGGTGTCAGTGGGAGGAATGGTGTCCCGTCATTGGTGTCAGTGGGAGGAATGGTGTCCCGTCATTGGTGTCAGTGGGAGGAATGGTGTCCCGTCATTGGTGTCAGTGGGAGGAATGGTGTCCCATCATTGGTGTCAGTGGGAAGAATGGTGTCCCGTCATTGGTGTCAGTGGGAGGAATGGTGTCCCGTCATTGGTGTCAGTGGGAGGAATGGTGTCCCGTCATTGGTGTCAGTGGGAGGAATGGTGTCCCGTCATTGGTGTCAGTGGGAGGAATGGTGTCCCGTCATTGGTGTCAGTGGGAGGAATGGTGTCCTGTCATTGGTGTCAGTGGGAGGAATGGTGTCCCGTCATTGGTGTCAGTGGGAGGAATGGTGTCCCGTCATTGGTGTCAGTGGGAGGAATGGTGTCCCGTCATTGGTGTCAGTGGGAGGAATGGTGTCCCGTCATTGGTGTCAGTGGGAGGAATGGTGTCCCGTCATTGGTGTCAGTGGGAGGAATGGTGTCCCGTCATTGGTGTCAGTGGGAGGAATGGTGTCCCGTCATTGGTGTCAGTGGGAGGAATGGTGTCCCGTCATTGGTGTCAGTGGGAGGAATGGTGTCCCGTCATTGGCGTCAGTGGGAGGAATGGTGTCCCGTCATTGGCGTCAGTGGGAGGAATGGTGCCCCGTCATTGGCGTCAGTGGGAGGAATGGTGTCCCGTCATTGGCGTCAGTGGGAGGAATGGTGTCCCGTCATTGGCGTCAGTGGGAGGAAATGGTGTCCCGTCATTGGCGTCAGTGGGAGGAATGGTGTCCCGTCATTGGCGTCAGTGGGAGGAATGGTGTCCCGTCATTGGCGTCAGTGGGAGGAATGGTGTCCCGTCATTGGCGTCAGTGGGAGGAATGGTGTCCCGTCATTGGCGTCAGTGGGAGGAATGGTGCCCCGTCATTGGCGTCAGTGGGAGGAATGGTGCCCCGTCATTGGCGTCAGTGGGAGGAATGGTGCCCCGTCATTGGCGTCAGTGGGAGGAATGGTGCCCCGTCATTGGCGTCAGTGGGAGGAATGGTGTCCCGTCATTGGCGTCAGTGGGAGGAATGGTGTCCCGTCATTGGCGTCAGTGGGAGGAATGGTGTCCCGTCATTGGCGTCAGTGGGAGGAATGGTGTCCCGTCATTGGCGTCAGTGGGAGGAATGGTGTCCCGTCATTGGCGTCAGTGGGAGGAATGGTGTCCCGTCATTGGCGTCAGTAATGGTGTCCCGTCATTGGCGTCAGTAATGGTGTCCCGTCATTGGCGTCAGTAATGGTGTCCCGTCATTGGCGTCAGTAATGGTGTCCCGTCATTGGCTTCGGTGGCAGGAATGGTGTCCCGTCATTGGCGTCGGTGGCAGGAATGGTGTCCCGTCATTGGCGTCGGTGGCAGGAATGGTGTCCCGTCATTGGCGTCGGTGGCAGGAATGGTGTCCCGTCATTGGCGTCGGTGGCAGGAATGGTGTCCCGTCATTGGCGTCGGTGGCAGGAATGGTGTCCCGTCATTGGCGTCGGTGGCAGGAATGGTGTCCCGTCATTGGCGTCGGTGGCAGGAATGGTGTCCCGTCATTGGCGTCGGTGGCAGGAATGGTGTCCCGTCATTGGCGTCGGTGGCAGGAATGGTGTCCCGTCATTGGCGTCGGTGGCAGGAATGGTGTCCCGTCATTGGCGTCGGTGGCAGGAATGGTGTCCCGTCATTGGCGTCGGTGGCAGGAATGGTGTCCCGTCATTGGCGTCGGTGGCAGGAATAGTACCCCGCTGTTGGTGATGGGATTTATGTCCCATTGTTGTCAGTGGAAGGAATACTTCCCCAAGAGCCAGATAAAGGCAAGCAAAGGGCCGTAGTTTGGAGACCACTGCCTTGGAGAAACACAGGCTTTCAAGGCTGACCTTATTAAAATGCTAGTTGCTTGGCTCTCAGTCTGATCCTGTGAGGGCACTCCTTGTTGTCACTAAGCAGGAGAGTTTAGCTCGGCATTTTTTACTCCACTTGCTGCAAAATTATGAGTCCAAGTCTACATATTGAAGCTGAAGGCAAGCAAATGCCATGGCAGCCATCGCAAAATTAAAAATGTATGTAAAGGCATGTTTTGGAGAGTAGAGAATGGTTGGATCCTTGGGTCAAACTCTATTGACTATTGTTGATGAGAGACAAAGTGAGAGAAAATCCAAAAATTTGAGCAGTCATCAAGAAATGGAGGATAATACTCCAATAGGGAATACATATTGCTGTGACCACTCAAAGGTAGGCATTCAATTCACTTTTGGGAAAATTCCTCAAATTTCTCGACAGCTTGATGAAGGTAGCAAAGAAATAACCCGAGGGGATTTTAACCCTTCTCTACTGTACCTAAAACCAGAAAAAAAAAGTTTGGACTTTTAATATACTGTACGCTAACTGCACTCAAAATTGACAAGGCCACTAATGGGTTTAGTGCCATATTTGGCTTATTTCGGCACCCATACACTCCAGAGACATTACCACCAGATTCCCCTGTTCTATCAAATTGCTGTATGCAGACACCTAAAAGACTTTCTGCAAGGCATAGTAATCTTATATTTAGGGTTGCCACCTACAGGGAAGTGCCATTGACCATGTTACAGGGCAGAGACCACTTTCTGCAAGAAGAATTGAACGTTGGAGTCTGTGAGAGATTGAAGAAGCTAATGGTTGGCCCTGTGCACTGGTAGCCCAGAATGAACTCCGTATTAGGTTTAGTTGACCTTCCATGCAGTTGTGCAAAGACTTGAGTTTACTTTGATACATGAACCTGGCTGAAAATTGTATTTCTCCAAGCAATGGAGAAGGTTTATATGCTTGCTTGAAAATTGTCAATTACCTATTAACATTCCCATCTAATTTTATTTTAGCAAGCGGGATGTTCTTTTTTTCCTAGTGGCTGTACACAGGATTCCTTATGCATGAAGTTTATCCTTGTGTTAATTTAATTATATGACGTATGTATGTGTAATAATGTGGTATAGATGTGAGTCTTTAGTCACCTCTTGAAAGGGATGTCCACCTACCACCTACGTGCTATCTATTTGTGTCTTATAGCTATAGAAGGCAGCAGCTAATCCAGCTGTAACAGTAATTACTTTGTTGGGAATGCCTTGGAGCACTTGACATTGTGTCATCTTCTTCCTTTGACATCCTGTAATATTAAAGGACCCACAAAAGGGCATAGCCCGCTCTTGTCACAACATGATCTTCTAAGTTGAATCATGCGAAATGTTTAAAACATTTGGTGGCTTGGTTTAAAAACAAAAAGCAAAACAGATTCAAAGAATTTTAGGTAAAATATTTCTATAGAATGGTTTCTATAGATCTGGTGATGCAATCCAGAAAGCGGACATCTCCTTTAAGACTTGCTCATCCCTTCAATCTGTGTAGGTAGCCATTTTGCAGGGAGACAAATTTATACAAGGATATATTATTATTATTATTATGATTATTATTATTTATACAACATCTTTTCATAGCCACAAGGTTACATCCTCCATAAGTAATTTTTTTTTGTTCAAAATGGCTGCCTCCATGGTGTGCCTCAAGATGTCAGTGATCCTTCTATATGGAAAAAGTCTAAAACTTTCTGTTTTTCCAATAGCCATAAATCAGATTCTTTCTTTCATTTTCTAACCTGCACTAGAGAAATGGCAGCTTGGATCTGATTAATCGATATGGGTTAAATTAAGACTATTGTGTTCTAAAAAATGAAGCTTATTAATGGTCAAACCTTCGTTTTAGTATTTGGATAGAGCGAGTTATGGTTGGAACTTCTGTCAGGCTTTTATTTCTATGTGTCCCCTGCAGGAGAGATTCTTCCTCAATATCTCTCTTGGTTGCCCTTGTTACTTGGACAGAAATATGAGAAAAACCTTGAGCACATTTTATGAGTCACCAGAACAAGAATAGATAGGAAAGGGGACACATATTATGGTGATAAGGAGATTTCCTTCCACTTCCCTTGGTGTGTATGAAAAGGAAAATGACAGGGGTTTTAACGACTCACTACTCTTATCAAAAGTGAAAAGCAGAAACGTTTTTTAGATTCAGATATACGAAGTATAAGTATGGTCAACTATTGAACATTTGATGTCATCCTCAAAATGGCTGCTTTCACTTTTTAGTTGGGTGACATTGTTTTCTTTTAACCACAACCACCAAGGTTTTGGCAAATCTCACAAAATGGCTGCCTTTGTGACAGGTGCACCTCATATATTTCACTTTTTCATATCACCTGCAAGCCTCGTTCCAACTGAAGGGTCTATAGGTTACACCGCTCTGTAAATTCCCTGCATCGATTAACCATTCATACTGTTTGTTTACCCTAATATTCCAGTCAAAGTGCTAAAATAAATTCTTCTCTAAGTAGACAAACCTTAATTGTTTTATTGCATTTTTATGGATCCAGCACAGGCTTTTTTCCACGTGTATTATTATGGATGCGAGCGTCTACCTTCCATACGTTAATAACTATTGAATACAAGGGTTTGTTAATATCGTAGGGCATTCATCAAGCTGTCATGAATTGGGCTCATTACAATAATCACTGGAGCAGGTTTTATTCCTGACTGGGAAGGCAGGAGCGACTGGCTTAATGAACAAAAGACTCATTGTCCCATAGGTTTGAAACAGGTTTGTGCAAAAATAATAAAATATGGCACACTTTCTAGTTTTTAACACATTAGCAATTTTTTTTTTTAGATAATCTTTATTTAGTACAAAGTGCAATTATGTGTATTTATTCATTAGAACTAATTATAAATTGTCTTTCTGGGGGTTAACTTGGGAAGGCCCTTGAGTACCGGATTTATTGGCGTATAACACGCACAGGCGTATAACTCGCACCCTAACTTTAAGAGGGAAGTTTCAGGGAAAAAAACGTTCCCCAGCCTTTGCGTATAACACGCAGGCACAGTTTACTTGGTGTATAACACTCACTTTTTTACCCTGAAAATAGAGGGTAATCTTTATCAAGAGTGATCTTGGTAATATTGCTTGCTAATATCGGGTGCTTTTTCCACCCGAATTGCAACATGTTTCTGATTAATCTGCTGCTTTTTGGTTCTTGAAGTATATTTTTTGTCCAGTAGGCAATGTCGTTATCTACAGAATGTTAACACTGCCATGACATTCTAGGGGTAACAGGTCAAAGAGCACGCCAGATTAAAAAAAATCGTGGCCTGCAGGATGCATTGGCTCTCTTTTGCCCCACTTGTTGTAACTAGTTGAACAATAAAGACTTTGGACTCCTATGGATTTTCATTTGGCCCCATCT
Source organism: Rana kukunoris (assembly GCA_029574335.1). NCBI lineage: Eukaryota > Metazoa > Chordata > Amphibia > Anura > Ranidae > Rana > Rana kukunoris. Next base: position 199,819,810 of record CM056055.1, on the reverse strand, counting down.
ATGGCCTATTATACTTATATTTCTCTCACTCACATGAATGCCTTCTCCTTGGGGTTCCCATCTTTGTGTTATTTTGATAACCTGTGTTTCCAGCACCCCTCTACCACTGCATTGTGGCATTCTAGTTCTCTACATTTCTCTCAAGTGGTGATGAGCAAAGTAATGTGCTCTACTTCATTTGCACAGAGGTTACTTAGAGAGACCGTACAAGCTTTTGTCATAGCTTTTAAGGTATAGCTAAAGCAAAAACGTGTTTAGGAAGTTGTTAACCCTCTTATCCTTTACATCCAAGGAAGCTGCCATTGTAGCCTATATTTGATCTGCAGTTGACATGCTGCTGCACATGTGATTAGTTGTGACACCAGCCATTTGATAGCCTGACCATTTGGTTGAGAGTTGATATAGGTCCACTATGAAATCTTCCAATGGGAGCACTTATTTCAGTGCCACCTAAGGGCATTTTTACTTTTTTTTTCCCCCCTCTCAATTTGTCTCCAGGACAGGAAGTGGTGGGGGGAACAAATTTTGGCTTTAGAAACGGTAAGGCCTCATTTGCACGGCAAACTTGGCCATGGCGTGTAAAGTATACAGTAGATGTTCGCTGCTTGGTGTCCAGGTGCTTGTGGACAACCTCAGTCAGGATGCCCGTGTAAGCCAATGGCAAGTTGATAGGAGCCATGGCTGTGTGTCCATGTAAGCATGTATCTACACATGAGCATTCAGTTAGGGACAGATTATTGTCCCTGGACAAATTCTGCATCCGGGAATGATCACTTGTCCCTACCCATGTTAATGTTAAGATACATTCCTAAAAGTTGCTCCTGTCAGCCTGTCATTGACTTGTACAGGGTTCCTGGTGGTGGCTGTCTGCACACATCTGGGCTCCCGACTGAAGATATCGGTAGTATTCTTGGTGCACTATGGCTGATTTGGCCCTATAAATGAGGCCTTAAACAGAAAGGCAGATTAAACTTTCTAAAAACATGGCCTCCAATTTCCATTGTAGCCATTTAAAGAGGTGACCTCATATTTAGACTATTGGTTCAGCCAATTAAATTGACTGACTGTATTCTCTAAACCAGCCATTCTCAACTGTGGTTACATATAACCCTAGGGTGTATCCAAAAGCAGTAAAGGGGGTCTTTGAGCTTTGGCTGATTGACCTCCCATCTGATGGTTGGTTCCGTGTCCAGTGCCACTCGGCAGAGCAAGCAAGCATGACACCACTGATCTATATAGCTGTCTGTAATGGTTGGCATTCTGACCACCAATGTAAAGGGAGGTAGTCTTCCCACTAACTATCAAGGGGCGTTTCCCTATTGACCCCTGATGAACTGATTTTAGCAGGGGTTCCACGAAAACCCACACATTATTTTAAGGGCTGTTATCTGGGGGGGTAAAAAGATTAATACTGCTCTAAACTATTGAGAGACTACCCAGGTATTGTTGTCGGGTTTTGTTTTTTTGGGAGTATTGTATTTAGCAATAATGGGCTATAACCTGTTGCAGCCATTTTCCTTTTCTTATGTCGCTCATATTGGTTGCTGTGGGCTACTGCACTTTTGTAGATAACCATTGCACTTTTGTACAGCTTTATCAAATAAGCCAGTAAGAGTTGTTGCCACTTGCTTATCACCGGGAATAATATGTCCTTGCTGTATTTATAATGTGAGCTGTGCTGGAGATCCCCTTAGACTGACAGTCCAGCTGTCTTTCTGGAAATCCCCAGCGAAACAAACACTTCTCTGCTGATTAATAGAAGCTACGTTTTTTTTAATTAAACCGCAGATCTTTATCTGCTAAAGCCCAGTATTTCCCCCCTTTACCGAAAGTCCTCACAGGGCAGAGAGATTATTGCATTGCAGTGGGGCAAGTCAGGGCATCTTGCATTCCTTCCTCTCTGAATCGAGAACAAGCAACATTTTTTCGTAGCCAGATTTTTGGGCAGGGGAATGTGCCATTGGGAGATTTCAGATCGTATATAAAATATTTAATTTGATTTCATTAAACGAATGCCAGCTGATCCTGCCACTGAGGTCGTTGTTCTGGCACTTTCTGTTGTAGGATGGTCGCTGTCACTGCATTGTCGCCTTGTCAATTGAGTCCCCGATGGTAACTACAAGCAGTACTACACATATTGTGCAAGCATAGTCCACTGTTGCTACCATCGGGAAGCTGGTCCAGAGCTGCGATGTGCCGTAGACTCTGGACGCTGAGATGCAATGATGAATGAAAAAGTGCAGTGACAGTATTTTATGGGGGGGGGGGGGTCGATGTCTCCAAAGTGATATTACATCCTCAGCTGATTAAATCAGTTACTTGAGTATGTAGCTTTTTTTTTGTTTAGTCCTTGCCTATATTCCAGTTTAAGCTGGAGCCATAACCACTGCTGGTCTCCTTTTTCCGAGTGCCTAATTTCTCTTGCAACACCCTATGGCATATGCAGGGGCTACTGTTGTCTCCGTACACTGTGTGTGCATCAATAGAAGCATACAGCTGCAAAGCCTAGGATGGTTAGGCACTCCCCTGTTCCTCCTCCTTCCCTTTTCCAAGATAACAGACTGGCTGGAGACTGCACTGTCCACTGTTATCCCTTTCCCGTGAAGACTGGGAGTTCAGGAAGGCATGACTTAAAAAGGCAGAAACATTAAAAGTTTTAAATTGCAAGTGGTGTGGAATGTATATTTTATGGTGCTCATTGTGTTGCACTAAACAAAGATAAGGGTTTAAACCAATATTAAAGCCTTTTTTTTTATATATATATATATATATATATATATATATATATATATATATATATATATATATATATATATATATATATATATATATATATATAAACATGTTTTACTTGCTCTATGCAGTGGTTTTGCACAGCACAGCCTGGATCCTCCTCATCTTGGGTCCCTCACAAGCGCTCCTGACTCTTCCCTGTCAGGTGCCCACAAACCAAGCAGCTTCCTCTGGGGTCACTCAAGAAGGCCCACTCCTGAGCCGGGGCTTTGTGTCCAATCACACACAGGGCTGTGGCTCGGCCCGGCCCCCTCTGTCTCCTAATTGTCTCACTGGCGGTAATTGACCACAGTGGGAGCCAATGGCTTCCTTTGCTGCCAAAAGTCAATCAAGGGAGGCAAGGTTCTTGTAGACATTGCTTGATTTAGAAGGGGCTAAGGTAAGTATTTGGGACTGGGGGGCTGCTGCACACAAGTTTATTTTTATTTTTATTTTTTTACCTTCATGCATTGAAAGTAAAAAACCTTGTGTCTTTACAACCACTTTAAAACGGAGGCCCGCCCACCCCTGCAGAAAAAAAAAACAGCAGCTACACATGCTGCAGCTGCTGACTTTTAATAATAATACTTTTACCTGTCCTGGAGTCCAGCAATGCTGGCACCACAGCCGTTTCCATCAGCTGTTGGGTGCAGCCGCCACCTTTGCCGGTAAGGGAACCCGGCAGTGTACCCTTATGGCTTCATGCCGGTAACCCTACTGGGCATGCGCGAGGCTCCGTTTCTCTCTACTACTGGTCCGGTGGTGGGGGAAGGAGGAGGTGCAAGAGCTGCTGGTTTAATTCACCGCAGTGAGATCTCACAGAAGTGGGGTCAGTATACATGTCAGACGGGTATCCGCTCCCCAAAGGTGCCAAATAAGCAGACCATCTAGTCAAGGTTTATATCTGCTTTAAAGTGTATCTAAACCCAAGAACAAACATTACTAGTCCTTAGATGTTGTGGCAGCATTACTTTTCTGTTTTAAAGCCAAGTATTGTTTTCTACAATTGCAGAAAATTTACTATTCTGCTTGAAATTCCTCCGGGGCACAGAGATGAAATCTCAAAAAAAAAAATTTCACCAGTTGTTCCAGTTCTCTTTATGGACTACAGAACACCCTTTCCCCATATAGTGGAGATCAGGGGGAGATGTTTGGAGTACAGATCAGGAGAGCAGCCTAAGGTGACAACACAGCTCCTTCGTGGATACAGTGCTGTGAGTAAGTGTTGCCACCCTGGGACAAGACGTGTGTTACTGGCTGAATCCTCAGATGGAAATTATCGGGGAAAAATACATAAAAAGAAAATGAAGCAGCCACCACTTCCAAGGACTTGTAGGCTGCAGTATATAAAATGTTTGTTCTTTGTTCAGATCTTCTTTAACTAAACCTGTTGCTGATCCTAGGCGAAGCACAGGTTCACTTTAAGCTTTGAAAAACAAATTGCCTTTGGATAGTGCCGAGTAAGCCTTTTGCAGGCCACGCATCCAATGTCAGGATAATGAGAACAAGTTGTGTCCCCTTGTCGGCACACACAATGTAGGCCATTTCTGCCGGGTGCTTCTGTCTCTCCTCCAAATTCTCATTCTTACTGCTGTCTGCCAAAAGCTGCTTCCTCTGTCTCTTTAGAAGAAGCCTGAACAGCCATTTTTATCTCTAAATCCTTAACTGAGAATCTTGCAAGGGGCAAGGCTGCAAGCCTTTCAATCAATCTCACCCGCACACAACCCTTATCATAATATTTTGAACGTGTTAACACTGGCATTCGTTTCATACAAGTAATATTGTGACAGGGAATATGCATTTACATTTTTTTTTAAGTCAAAACTCCGCTGCCAGTGGGAGTTAGTTTGGAATACAATGCATTTTCTTATTAAATTTGATCAGTTACATTTTTTTTCATACTTCAGCCTGAATTCTGGTTGTGTTCAGCAAAATCTCAGCCAAGGACAAGGTAACTGCATTGTAGTCTGATGGAGTTCAGAGCGAATCTATCTGCCAAGGTCCTAACTAAGAGAATATATCAAAAGATGCCTGATAATAAACTGTATTCGAGTTGTTTGCCTCTAATTTTAATTTAGTACTTTTTATTACAGGCCGACAATTTACTCAGCGCTTCACATAATGTAAATTTACAGCAGCCCCTTCATCCAAGGAGCTTACTGTGCACTCACAATCTGGTTCTGCCTCCAAGGAACTTATTGTGTATTCACATTAGTTCCTGCTTCCAAGGAGCTTGTTGTACATTCACAGTCCCCACCCTCAAAGAGCCTAATTAAATTCACTTTAGTCTCCACCCCCAAGGAGCTTTACTGCACATTGACATCAGTCTCTGCCCCAAGGACCTTTCTGTACCTTCACATTAGTCTCTTCCCCAAGTAGCTTACTGTACATTCACATTAGTCTATGTCCCCAAGAAGTTTTCTTTACATTAACATTGGCCTCTGCCCCAAGGAGCTTACTGTACATTCACATTGGTCTCTGTCCCCAAGAAGTTTGCTTTACATTAACATAAGTCTCTGCCCCCAAAGTGTTTTACTATAGATTCACATTGGTCTTTCCCCAAGCAGTTTACTGTACGTTCCCTGTCCCATGGAGCTTACTGTAAATTCACATTAGTCTCTGCCCCAAGGAGCTTACTGTAATTCACATTCCCTGTCCCCATGGAGTTTACTTTACATTAGGCGGTTTACTGTACATTCACATTTTCTGTCCCCAAGGAGTTACTGTACATTCACATTAGTCTCTGTCCTCCAAGACATTTTGTTAACATTCACATCAGTTCCTGCCTTTAAGGCATTTACAATGTGAGATCCCTATCTCTTATGTACACATGCACACAGACACATACTATGCCCAATTTAGGCAAGAGCCAGTTAACCTATCCGCATGTCTTCGGAGGGTGAGAGGAAACTGAAGTACCCAGAGGGAGCACACACACAGAAAATATGCAAACTCCATGCAGGTAGTGTCCTGATTAAGTTTCCAACTGAGGACCGAAGTGAATCAGGCAGAAATGCTAAATTTATAAACCACTGTGCTACCCCTAAATTTCACTGTATAGGGGTCTGACTTAATTCCAGAACTTCACCAGCTGTAATTTTGTCTGGCCATTGGGAGAGCCTCAGCCACCATGAAGTACATCGGCAATGAATTGGGGAATAGCAGTTGACAGGGCTAAATGCAGACGTCCCTGAGTACCAAAGTGAAACTAGTTTCAGTGAAACACACATAGTGGGGATTTCTGATTTCTGATAAATGAAGGCAACAGAAGCCATCTTGCAGTGTCGCTTCATAGCCAGGACATTTAAAATAGCTGATGGGTTACACTAAATTTCCCCAAAGGAGTTTTGGCAATAAAATTGATTCGACACATGCGTGGAAGTATTTTACTTCCTGGAGTGGTGACGTGGCGGCGTCAACGTCGCCGCCACGTCACCACGCTGTCTGTCCGTGGGGATTTTGGTTTGATCGTGTGTACACTGATCAAACCAAAATAGCCCAGCAGACATATCCGATGAAAACGGTCTGTCCGAATGTTTTCATCGGATTTGTTTAGTCGTGTGTACGCGTATTGTACTTAGTCTTTCCTATTTGGCTCCCAAATTTCAAATAGTAGGGCACTTTAGGAAAAAAAAAGGTTGTAAAAATAGTATTTTGCTCTTCCTACTTGGGATAATGTCAATAGCTCTTCTTATGAAAGTGAGGTAGAACAAGGAGGCGAGACATGCCTATCGGCTGTTCTCTGCGACCTTCAGGGTTTCTTGTCTGTAGCAGCCAATCTCAATCGTTTTCAATTCTCACTTTAAAAATATCAAAGCAGATTCCTTGGGTTGAGGAAAGATGAACTGTTGGTTTAAACTCCATTGTAAAACTCAGAGTCCTCCTTGGAGCTCTTGTCCAAGAATAGTTAACAAAGATATCGGGTATTTTATGAGCTCTATTTAATTCTATGCACACTGAGGAGCAAGAAGTCAGCAGGCATCTTCTTAACGAGGTTTGACGATGGGGAAGAGTGTGTTTGCTATAGAAATAAAATAAATAAAAAGAACAAATATAAATCTTTTGCAAGCCTGCTATAATAATTTAAGTATAAATATTCAGGTTTTTGACCAAGCTCAGCCATGACTGGTACACTTTGAGCAGTCAATTCTCAGCTGGTGATGTTTGAATGGCCAGCGTCAATTTCAAGGTGAACATCAGACTAGTTTTCAGAGTGCTGTGTGAGCGAGGTAGACATTTTAGGAAGCGTACGCAAAAGCAAGTAGTGTGTAGTTTCTGCTTTCTTCGAAGGTATAATACTCAACTTGCTAATTTGGTGCCCAGTTTATTTTTGTTCATGAAGCAGCATGCTCATTTCATGCAGGTGGCACATTCCTCGCAAACTCTAACTTGCATATACTCAACGCATTTTTTTTAACAACTTTTTTTTTTCTTTGACACAAAGAAGTTAAATGAGGCTTTCTTGTTTAAACAAATTGATCGTATTCTGGAGATTGGTAACCAAATACAAGCTTAGGCGGCAATAACTTTGCATAGCACTAAAAAATAAAAGAAACTGTTTAAGGGCTCCTTCTCTTTATTAATCTTCTATCTATATAAGCACTATGAAGCACTACTTTTCTTAAACATTTTTCAGTTTGGAATTGTAAACAAAGGAGTCAAATCGCATTTAAATTGACTTGTGGTTGCAATTGCAATTTCGGGCCAAACTTTTGCTTGGCCTGAACCATTCACCCAACACTACTGGTGATGCTCGATGGCTTTTACAGAGTGATACAAATTATCATTACTAGTTGTTTCTTATAGCCACGCATCAAAGTCAAGCCTGCTTTATAGGCTTGAATCCAATTGGTAAAACAGTTGGAGTACAGGTTTCAAGGGGTACACACCAATCACCCTGTGAGGTGGTCTGTGTGTGCTGTAACCTCTGTGGATTACTCCTGTACTTGTCCTGATTTTGGTACCTCAAAGTGTGGGAATGCTCTGGGTAATTCACTGCTTTGTTGACCAGTTGAATGAAATTTCCATGACATCGATAACATTTTGAAAGAAAAGTATGATATTTCATATTGTCATACCATACAAAGATAGAGCTGCAATTTACAGTCAAGAGGCACCAACCTTGCATATCGGAGCTGCTGATTCTGGCAAGGGTCAGCAGTGGCAGACATGTTGGCCTTATCCCCAACCTTCCAATAAAATAAGAGAACCAATAGAGAATTACTTTGCAGGATTTTTAATTGGGCATTATACAATAGTTAAGCTCTAGTTTTGCACTTTTTATTTCACCTTAACCCTAGATACAAGGGAAGTGTATAACTTTAGGAGGGGATAGCGAATGCTTTCAAGGTTGGAAAATGTATGTGCAGCCTTTCTTGCCAAATTATGTCAACACTATCCAGCGCTGGAGTACATCATTCCAAGGCTTGGCACCCATTAATTTACCTTCTGGGACATTTTTGAAGACCCTTATGCCGCGTACACACGATCATTTTTTGCGATGGAAAAAAAACGACGTATTCAATCATGAAAGAAAACAACGTTTTTCAAACTTCATTTTCCAAAACGACCTTGCGTACACACCATCGTTTTTCTACAAAGCTCTAGCAAAGCGTGGTGACGTACACCACGTTCAACGGCACTCTTTTTTCCATTGAAGCTCCGTCTCATAACTTGCTTCTGAGCATGCGCGGGTTTAAAAACGTAGTTTTCAACATCGTTTTGCCCACACACCATCACTTTTTATGACACAATAAACAACGTTTTGAAAAACGACACAAAAAATTCAAGCATGTTGGAATTTTTTTTGGGTCGTTTTTTTGAAGACAAAAAACGACGTTTTGCCCACACACGATCAATTTAAATGACGTTTTAAAAAACGCCGTTTTTTTTCATCGCAAAAAATGATCGCGTGTACGCGGCATTACAAGAGCAGGCTTTTGAGAAAACCGAGGAACCACAGAGTAGATTGATCATCAGTGGCAACCAACCATATTTTACAGTTTTCCTAGTGCAGGATATTAAATTGAAGCAAATATGGTTGGCTACCATGGAACCAGTTCATTGTTTTATCCATTTTTTTACAATTTTATATTTGTATAGAAGCAAACTTATGCTTGATGCTTCATATGTTTTTTCCAATATACAAATGAAAATGTCATCATATAGAAGCAGCAACCATTTTGTAGGCTTAGCCAGTGAGTCCTCTTAAATAGTGTCACCTTATTTAGGAACTTCTTGAGGTAGCCATTTTGTGCCTCACGGAATTTATAAAACCAATAGTGAGCCCAACTTGGATTTTTTGAGAGAGCCTGGGCACTTTCTGTAGCAGTCATTTGTGTCTCAGGGGAAATTGAACAGTTTTTAGAGCCCAGCATTATGCAATTTTTATTCACAAACAGTCAGTTCGATTATCTGTTTTTTAGTGCATGCCCCCACCACTGATCCTTTTCATATTGAAAGGTTGTCAGGTATCCACTCATATGATTCACCGTTGATTGTATAACAACTTTTTTTCCACTAGGTGTTCCAGTTTCGTCATTTTATCCAATATGGCGGATTTCTTGCTGTGTTCCCTTCTTTAGTGTGTGTACTGATTGCACTACCGAGTAAATGGTCCATTCATGTTAATCTCTCTTTTTTCTCCTTGCACCCCTTTTTCACTTTCTCTTCCAATGCTTAAAATAGAAGTGGAGCAAAAAGGTAAATAAATAACACAGCCCGATCCCACCCCCCTCAGCTCCTTGTTATGTGCCATATGGATGTTAACCTTCTCGATCCCCCCTTATCCCTAAACACTGAAGTTCTATATTCAGCAGGATTGCATTTCTACACCCCCTACACAAGTTGACTGCCAATTAAAAAAAATAAAGTAAAAGTGTTGTGATATATATGTCACATAAGTGGGACACCGTATATGCATTTATTGTGGGAAATGTTTTCTTGCTCTCTTCCTTTTCCCCTAATTGTTTTACTTTTTTTTTACCAAACTTTTCGTTTCGATTTTCATTTTTTTTATTACTTTGCTTGACTTCCTTACTCCTGTTCCCTTAGCATGCCACATTTTCAGGCCTCCCTGCTTTGTTTCATCCATTGCTCAAGTTGTGTTATTTTGTTATTTTCTTTTTCCTTCTCTTGTTTTTTTGTTCTTCCAGCTCCAAATTGCTGTAAAAATGTTGTGCTTTTTCTCAGAGATGTTCCAGCTTTATGTTTCCTTTCCCAAGTTTTATTCAATGCCTATGTTCATTTGTAAACGTACAAATGGAAAACCATTCACATCTTTCTAATATGTAAACATCTAAACTTCACAAGAACTGTGTGTGTGGTTTTTCATTGCCCAACAGGTTTTCGGCTTAGACAACTTATTTTTTAATGTCCAGTAAATTGATGTCTAAAATTTACTGTGTTTGTAAGTCAAGTAGATATTTAGTGTGGCACTGTCAATGTACACACATTCCATTTTAAGATTTTATTTTTTTTTAATTTTTTTTACATATATTGTTGCTGCTGGAATGGTTAAGCGGGGGAAACTAAACGTTTAGTATGTCTTTTGTAAAATAATCCTCTTTCTACTTTCTACTAGTTTTTGTTTGCCCTGGGGTGTTGAAAACAGTGGTGGACTCTCCATATATTTATGAAGCAGAGCAGAAGGCGGGTGCATGGTGCAAAGACCCCCTCCAAGCCGCAGATAAAATTTATTTTATGCCCTGGACTCCGTACCGCACGGATACCTTAATGGAATTCGCCTCTTTGCAAGATTTTCAGAATTTCCGACAGACTACAACCTATAAACTTCCCAACCGAGTGGATGGCACAGGATTTGTGGTTTACGATGGGGCCGTGTTTTTTAATAAGGAGAGGACAAGAAACATTGTTAAGTTTGACTTGAGGACTAGAATAAAGAGTGGAGAGGCCATTATTAATTATGCTAATTACCACGACACATCCCCTTATCGATGGGGTGGAAAAACCGATATCGACTTGGCCGTTGATGAGAACGGCTTGTGGGTGATTTATGCGACGGAACAAAACAATGGAATGATTGTTATCAGCCAGTTAAATCCTTACACTCTCCGGTTTGAGGCCACATTCGAAACCTCCTATGACAAGCGGGCAGCCTCAAACGCCTTTATGATTTGTGGTGTCCTCTATGTGGTGCGGTCAGTCTATCAAGACAATGAAAGTGAAACTGGAAAGAATGCAATCGACTACATCTTTAACACCAAGCTGAACCGAGGAGAACCTGTTGATATTCCTTTCCCCAATCAGTATCAATACATCGCCGCAGTGGATTACAACCCTAGGGATAACCAGCTGTACGTGTGGAATAACAACTTCATTCTACGATACTCTCTAGAGTTCACCCTTCAGGACCTAGCCCAAGGTAAGAACTCAATGTCTTTTCCTTCTGCTTCTATCCCCAGAACGTCAATAACGAGGAACAGTGTACTGTTCGTAATATGGTTTGATCTATATTTTTTTTGTTTCTTTTGCACCACGTAAGTGCAATTTGCAGATTCCTAAATGAATAAAGTTAATCTAACAAACCTAAGGAAACTTTCCCGAAAATACATACCAGGTTAAAATACAAGCTAAGACTGAATTAGGGTTGCATTGCAAACAAGATGTCAGATCAGAAAATGCATCGGTACCAAGGGTCATTATTTTAATATATGGTGTAAAATGGATACCACCCCCCCTAAAAGTGAATTGCACATGAATAAATCGCACATAAATTCAAGTGGAAAGAATAGTATTACAACTTTGAAGAGATTATTATTATTACAAGAATTATATGGTATGCCCGTTTTGTAGCTCTTGGTTTTTATTTAATTTTCCTTGATTTTATTGTGCTACGGCTGTGTGTTTATTTATTTTTTGTTATTTTTATTTTTTATTCTCTGTAGAGCTATATAGTGCATTATATGTACTGTTGAAGCTTTTGTGCTGCACATGAACTAGTCCGGGATTCAGGACAGTGAAATGATGCATGACTCATGGCCCTTTCACATTCAAGCAGCACACATAGAGCACTTGGCTTAATGCCGCCGAAGGATTAAAGCCCTGACAATGTTTGCAAGTCACGCCTTGCATCCAAAGGAAAGAAATATGCCCTTGATCTTGGGTTACTGCTTCTGACAGATGTTGTGCGATAAATGTAATGATTTTATATGACAGCCTCATGACTGGCATTAAAATCTGCTTATCATGTCTATATTGTCTATTTCCCACTGCTTCCACTTGAGAGTTTTTGTTTTACAGTAGAGACCGTATTGCTTCTGTCCCAGGTGTTGCAGAAATAATTTACACTGTTTATTTATTGTGCCTTTAACATGGCTTGCAGGAGATGGCTCATTTCCGGCATGTGTTAAATTCCCATTATATTTGAGCACACAGGATTGTGTATGATGCATCATCTGCTTCAGAAAGCTGAATACATCCACCTCCATTCTGCCTTCACGTACTTTACCAGCACGGCTTAACCAACAGTTTGTTAGGATCATGTATGTTTTAACCACAAGCTGTTGATGTGTCAGTGGTTTGCAGGCACTCCCCCCCCCCCTTTTTTCCCTTGCTATCTGAATACAGTAGGACTCCCTTCTTAGTAATTATACAGTGGCTGCACTTGGCCATAATCTCATTTTAATTTATGTTCTGTGGTGCAGGCCTTTTTTCTCATAAGGTCACAAAACCAACTTGTTGTAACTGGTTTGTTGCGTTACCGAATGTCATTTCATAGATCTCCACACTATAGGCTTTATTCATTTACTGATTTGTGTTTTTTTTTTGGTTTTTCTTTTGCTTGGATTTCTTGGACTTTCCCATTCTTCTGTCTGTCTTTTTTTTTTTTTTTTTTACTTTTTTCCCTTCCTTTTCTTTTTTCCCTGTTCTCTGCTTTCCCTATCTATTCATTCACCCCATCGCTCCTCTTCCCATCCTTTCCCTCGTTCCCTAACCCTTTCCTTCCATGGTCATGTCTTTCTTTTCCATACCACCCTAGCATTCCCTGTCCCATCCTTACTCGTCTTCTCCTTCCTAAATTTTTTCATGCCTACCCTGCCTTTCCATCCCTTGCCTTCTCTTTCCATCCCATCCTTTGCCTTCTCTCTTTCTGCCCCATCCCTTGCCTTCTCTCTTCCCGCCCCATCCCTTGCCTTCCCTCTTCCCGCCCCATCCCTTGCCTTCCCTCTTCCCGCCCCATCCCTTGCCTTCCCTCTTCCTGCCCCATCCCTTGCCTTCTCTCTTCCCGCCCCAACCCTTGCCTTCCCTCTTCCCGCCCCATCCCTTGCCTTCCCTCTTCCCGCCCCATCCCTTGCCTTCTCTCTTCCCGCCCCATCCCTTGCCTTCTCTCTTCCCGCCCCATCTCTTGCCTTCTCTCTTCCCGCCCCATCCCTTGCCTTCTCTCTTCCCGCCCCATCCCTTGCCTTCTCTCTTCCCGCCCCATCCCTTGCCTTCTCTCTTCCCGCCCCATCCCTTGCCTTCTCTCTTCCCGCCCCATCCCTTGCCTTCTCTCTTCCCGCCCCATCCCTTGCCTTCTCTCTTCCCGCCCCATCCCTTGCCTTCTCTCTTCCCGCCCCATCCCTTGCCTTCTCTCTTCCCGCCCCATCCCTTGCCTTCTCTCTTCCCGCCCCATCCCTTGCCTTCTCTCTTCCCGCCCCATCCCTTGCCTTCTCTCTTGCCGCCCCATCCCTTGCCTTTTCTCTTGCCGCCCCATCCCTTGCATTTTCTCTTCCCACCCATCCCTTGCATTTTCTCTTCCCACCCCATCCATTTTTTTTCCTTTCTTTCCCTTCCTGCTCCATCCCAATGCATTTTTTTTTTTTTATCATCCCTCTTTCTTTCTTCTTTCCTTTTTTTTACCTTCCCTTCCATTAATTTAATTTTCTCCTCACTTTTTCCTTTCCTGATCCCTTTCGTCTTAATTTTTTTGTTCTTTTTCTTTTCTTGTGCCTTTCCTTTTAGTCTTCTCTCCTTTTCATAACATGCATGACAGACTTTTTCCATTGATTACTTTTTTCAAATAAACCTTTCTAATGGTCTGACTTCTATAATAATTTGCACTCAAGTGATCACTACAACTGTGTGCTTCTTCACGGCAGCCAGAATGTTGATGTGTTATGTACTATTTCTGACCGTGTTGGAATTTCATGTAATCAAGTCGTCTTGACGTGACCCGAGAAGGTCACAGATTACAGCAGGTGACAGCGGTGAATGTCCAGGATCTGATCCTGACATGTTAAGACCACTTGACAGGCATTTTTCAACAAAGAATCTTAATGGCCACTGCAGTTCTCAACGCTTCAATTTTCATGGTGCTTGCCAATAATTGATATTTGATGTATGACGATTGTAACCAATAATTATATATGACCATTGATTTTGATTAATGACAAGCTGAAATGGTAGAAGGCTTGAGCAATTTAAGAAGCACAATAAAGAGTAGAACATAATGGTTGTTTGTTAAAATAATGAATGTGTCCCTTGAGATTTCCATGTGGCTGTAAAGATTAGAAGGAAGCTCTTTGATGTATCCTAGGAAGTAGGTAATTGAACTATGGGAACATAAAGCACACCATACATAGACTATACTCATTGAAACAATAAAGCCTAATTCTGGGCACAGTGTTCCTACCATCACTCCCTCCCACCTCCCTGTAACCCATCCTACCAAGCATTTGGCTTGTAAAATCAGTTATAGTCACCTGAGCCCCCCCCCCCCCCCCATTCAGGTGCCACACTAAAGCCATTTCACCTTGCGTGCACCACTAGTCTAGAATTGTGCATTTATACTCTTTTTGTCTGGTACTCTTCTAAGGTTCACATCAGGTTTTTTCTGAAACTGAAGAGGACCACCCTCGCTGCCAAGCCAATGGGAATTGTCCACATCACTCGGGTAGTAACGTGGACACCTAGAAGGACTTGGCTCTGGATCATTTCTTCCCAGCAGTCAGAAGGTGGTGGGAGGGGGTTGGGTTTTATATCGGAGTTTGGCTTTAAAACTGAACTTAAAACTAACTATTAACTATATCTGGGTAAAATCCACCATGTAAACCCGTATCTGTCAAAAGATTTGTAATTGTGTTCAGCCACCTTCAGGATTCATATATCTCTGCCAGCCAGTAAGGTGTCTAAAATGGATCCTAAGCTTAAAAAAAATTGTCACCCTAACAAGATATCGTCACCCATATACACGCCCCTCACTGCTTCCCCACTGTAGGTGTCCATTCTGCATAAGCTCTGGTGTCTGAGCTTACCTAGATGTCACTGCCTATCCTGCTTTAGGCCAATTAGGTCTGTGCACGTCGCATACTTCCTCCAACCTGAAGCCCCCCCAATGGATTAAGTAGCAAATTGCTTATGAGGTCTGTGTCATTGAAGGAAAATGTATGTTGGCAATTTTGTTGCTGCCATTTTCATCCACAATGTTTTTTGGTATCAACTGACCAAATGATAAAAAATAGAAAGCTATCCAAGATGTCTGTCAGTTGACATTGAGGTGATTAATGATAATGTCTTTTTTTTTTTTTTTTTAATCATTTGGACACTAAAAATTCAAGAACAATTTTGTTTTAAAGCATTAAAAAGAGCAGAATTAAATTGCCATAATTAACTACTAATTAATTTAGTGGCCAGCATTATCTATAACAAGTGAAAATGTTTAATTTTCCAATAACATCAACCCAGTGTTGATTAAACCTTTACACTGGCATGGTGTATTTTGCGCTCTTGAATTAATATCTACACAGCGCTACAGTGTAAGTGCAGAGCACAGAGCTACTGTATATTTTACCTACACATACTACTATGCTGTGAATAGTTTTTTTTTATGTATTTACGTTTATAACAAGTGCAGCGTTCACAAACCCTAAACTAAAATGATAGGAATAAAAAAAAAAATCTTATGAATTGCCAAGATCATACCCTCAATTGGCAACGGCCAGTCCCCAATCTTCATGCGCGTGCCAGACGCATAGATTTCTGCATGTTTTTTATTTTATTTATTTTTTCAGCACATGACTAGAACCAGAGGTTCTAATTGGCTTCAGAAAGGTGGGTTTGGGGTGCAGAGCACTGCGCTCTGAGCCCACCCAGTTGTGACATTAGCAAATCAACATTGGCTAGTGTCTTCCTGCTTCTCCTTCAGGACAGGAAGTGGGTCTTAAGACGAGAGGGGAGGCCACCCAAGCCACTCACAACCTGGATGGGGTAAGTGCAGACCGGGAAGGGGGTTTAACGCCCCCCCCCCCCAAATGGAGCACCAGCTATCACTGCCCTCAATGTCTCCTGTCCATGTATTAATACATAGATTTTTAATTTACTATTTTTTGTTATTTTAGTTTTGAGTTTGAGAATGCTGCACTTGTTATATACCTGATATGAGTATATAGGCAGTGTCAGCAGCTAATATATGTATAGATGCACCTGAACACCATTATTTCACTTCCATTTCACTTATTTAGCATGTTCAAATGCAGTCAGAAGAGGGGCATGAATTGCTCACTTTTCTATGCTATCGGGCAGTTAAAAATTAGTAGGTGCTGGGCTTTCTTGTTAGAAAGCCAGGTACAATTTGCAAACAGAGCATCATGGGAGCCTACTATATATATATATATATATATATATATATATATATATATATATATATATATATATATATATATATATATATATATATATATAGTGTGTGTATATTATAATATATATATTATATATTTATGCATATATATATGTAAGCACAATGATGAAAAAAATAAAAACATAACTTTTTTTTAGACTTTAGGCCCATGGAGCAGTTTGACTAAAAAGGCATGCCCTCAACTTGACCAAGCTGTGCCATATGTAAAAGGAGAAATTGACAGAGCTCCAAATAAAAGTGAAAAAAAAAAAAGCAAAATGGTTTCATTCTGTTCTCTGGATATATATATGATCCAAAATAACCATTTGGATGCTGAACATACCGGCAAGCCAAAATGTGTCGTTTAGCATTGGAAATAAACATCCACCAGAAGTCAAGTAAAAAACAAGCCCTTATGCCGTATACACACGATTGGAAATTCCGACAAGAAAAGTCCGATTTGAGCTTTTGGTCAGAAATTACGACCGTGTGTACGCTCCATCAGACAAGTTTTGTGTGTATGCAACACAAGTTAGAGCCAACATTCTGTCAGGAAAAAATCCAAGTTTTCTTGACGAAATTTCCGATCGTGTGTACGCAGCATTTGACTGTAAGTGCTGTTGACAGAAGATCGTGTGATGGATTCTGTATACTTCATATATATCCTATTTGTTCAGTATTAGGAGAACATTTTTCAAAGAACTGCCTTAATTGCCCTTTGCATCTCCTCCCTTCCAAAAAACTGAGTTGGTTGCCCTTTCATTGCCAACCTGGATTAAAAACAATAAATCATAATTCCAGTTGTTTTGAACAGTGAAGATAGTTCCCTTTTCAGACTTATCTGTCAAGGCCTTTATCGTTTCTGTATGGTAGAAGAAAAAAATGGGTGCCCAAGTGGTTTTGGTTTTGGCTGGAGCTCTATTTAGCTGGAGAACATTTTTACAGAGAGCCTACTTCATGCGGTTGCCAGCTCCAGGAACATAGAGAGAAAGCCAAGACAATGCAGAGGGTTCTGTTTCATTTTAATGATGTACATTTTACCCAGTTAATATTTATTTCAAACTAATGTTGAGTTGAGTTAGATTTTCCATGGCACCTTTGAAAGATTCGGGGTCATATAAGTAAAGCCTTGCCAGAGAAAGTTTTTCGTAGACCAGATTCTACAACTGACAACAGAATTCTGAGCCAACATGTTGGAGATGCAGCCAAGGAGCATATGGAGGGTAGATCAGGGTTGTAAGCCTTGCCAGTTCTGGTGACTGGGACAGTGTGGATGTGGGCTGTGAGTGATACAGCACGATGTAAGCTTCCTTTGCGTGCTCTGCTGTTCATTCTCCGTCCTTGGAACATGGTTTTCTGTAGATAGACTGTCGAGGTTGTCCTCATATTCCCTAACATTCTCACTTATTTGTAAGAATTTACGAATGTAGTGGTTTGTGAAGTCCCCCTGGCGCCATTTATGTGTATTTATGTTCTGATATTAAAATTCTTTCCACAAAACATGGGTGGTTTTCCTGAGTGATGACGTTTGTTTTGCCTGAGTTTTTACGGGGTTTTTAAGTGGAGCTTTCTTGTCGTCCTGATTTTAATGGTCCAATAAACCAAAACGATCAGTTACTGTGCACATACATAGAAAGACGAACGGTCAGAACATATATTTAGGGCTGGTTTACATTACAATTTCTACATGAGCGTTTTTGATGCATTCTGGTGTTTTTCATGCATTCCTGTGTGTGTGTGTGTGTCCCATCTAAATTGAGTAAACCTGCAATCCGGTGTGTTTTTCATGCATTTTGCCACTATCCAGATGTGTTCCACATCGAAAAAAATGCAATGTTTTCTATTATTGACTGCACTGGAACCCACTGCACCTGTGTGAACTAGTGCCATTGAAATCAATGTTAAGCATTGTCCATGCATTTTTGATGCAGGATAAAAACACACTGGACTGCTTCTGGTGTGAACCATCCCTTGGAGGAGTTGCACTACACCCAGCGCCCCCCCCCCCCCCCAAAAGAAAAAAAAAGTTAAGGTATCCAGCGGTGTCTTCACCCAAGCCAAATCTTGAATCGGCTTGCGGGTGCTGCTGCTGCTGCCGCCGCTATCTTGGCCTTCGCAGCTGGCTTCCTACTGCACATGCATGAATTGTGCTGCGCTTTGTGACTGGGCTGGTGGGCTGGCTGTGGAGGGGAAGGAGGACAAACTTCTGTCTCACTTTGCTGTAGCGAACTGACCTGGAAGTGGGAGCGGGTACCTGTCAAAACCAGAGCTTCCCCTTTTGGGTGGATCTCCACTTTAAGTAGATGTATATCCTAACTGTCTCACGGGCGTACCAAAGTGCAGTTGGGATTCCTGTCATTATGCACTCCTGTGATGATTGCACAGAATATATGTTGAAAAGCAAGTGCATTGTTATTGCCCTTGACACAGATTTCAATGCCTGCCACCTAAAACAATGCACACAGCACCTGGTCACTAAAGCCACATAAAAAAGCTGTCCATTCAGTGTGCATGCCTTAGTGCCCATGTGATTGAGGCCTAAAGAACACAGCTATATGAAGCATTGAATGAAGGTGACCACCATGGAAACGTACACATTTAATAACAAATGCACCGTGCCACTGTTAAGCTGTGCATGTTATGCTAAGGGTGCTTCTATATTTTAGTATATGGTAGGATATGGATGCTTAAAGTGGTTGTAAACCCTGCTTTGTTATTTTTACCTACAGGTAAGCTTATAATAAGGCTTA
Source organism: Rana kukunoris (assembly GCA_029574335.1). Lineage (NCBI taxonomy): Eukaryota > Metazoa > Chordata > Amphibia > Anura > Ranidae > Rana > Rana kukunoris. Next base: position 199,800,673 of record CM056055.1, on the reverse strand, counting down.
CCTGTAGGCAAAATGAATATCTCCTAAACATACACTGTTTAGGAGATCTTGACGCTGCATGCAGCCGCTAACATCAGTGCATGCGCTTTGAAGGTCGGGGCATATTGTGCCGGACTGTCAGATTCTTACCAGAACCGAGGGTTCCCGCTCACCTGTGTAGGAGTGACTTCACCGCCGCTCGGCCACTTAAAGCGCGGGAGCCCATGATCCCAGAAGAAAGGACGGAAGATGTCAGCCCTCTCAGCGGTGACCGGACGCCACTTCTCTCTAAGGAGAGTATTTCAAACACACGCCATTGTCCTGCAGGGTTTTTTCGTTTTGTTTTTTCAGCGGTTTACTACCGCTTTAATATCGCCACTCTTTGACACCAAAGAGTGCAGGGAAATCTTCCTAGAGCATGCACAGACCTCAGACTTGGAGCTCTTGATGACTGAAAATTCCAGTCTCAGGAGGCTGCGGCAAAAAGGGGGGAGGAGCGCACCTGGGAGTGGGTACCTGCCGTAATTTTTTATATTTTTTTGAATGTACAACTTTAAAATTATAACCTGTCATCCTGTCACAGAGGTCCTTTATTTAGGCTGTTCCTATTATAGGGTCACAACGCTATACCAGCCTCCAATGGAAAAGCCATTTCAATTATGTTATATATGTTGCATTAAACATGCGGCAAGACACTCATGTGGGTGCCAATTATCCTTAAAGGCACCTTTTTATATATGCATACGTGCCTAGGTTGGAGCCAAACGTGCATAGGGCAGCCCATTGAACAGAATGAGCTGCCCTATGAGCAAAACGCGGAAATCGCATGAAAATCTCCCATGCATAACCTTGAGCGCGAGTTTCTGCTACACAAAGTTTGAAGCAGACCTAAGGAAACCCAACCTGAGAGAGGCCACGAAGCTTGAAGGCATGTAGAGATGAAGTGGCTGCAGGAGAGCTACAACTCTGAGATGAAATGAAGGATGATAAATATTAAAATTTACAGGTCTCCAGAAAACCCTACAATATTACCTATTATAGGACTATACCTAGAATAGCACACATCGTAAAACTGAGTCCACATTTCCTTTTTAAGCTGCACAATAGTTCCAACTTCAGGTGACTGAATTCTTGTGTGGGAGTGGACTTTCTATACCCAAAGCCATTTAAATGTAAAAATTCCATGGCGGTAGCACGCACACAGGAGCGAAAATAGCTGTACAGTCAGTGAAATATGATAAATATTATTTTTTCCCTTGGTTTAATAATGGAAAGGGAAGGTACAGGCCTGTGCATGCCATATTGCTTTGATTGCTAGTTTGCTCCCTAATTATACAGGCAGAGGAAGCTGTCATATGTCCTGTTATCAGTAGTGATCTCTAGGGATAAAAATAGCCTTCATGTATCAAGAATTACCTGCGATCCAGGCTAATGGAACGCTGCTAATTTTAATACACATCGGAGTGATTAAATACACACTAATCAGCACAGCGTGCTGTGGGATATGGACCTAATGATGACATTAATAGCGCTTTGCCAAACTTGATCAGCTCTCCCGCGGTTTTTGAAGAAAAAACAAAATTGATGGAGAGTACGGGAAAAAAGAAATGGGATTATGGCATAGTTTGTTAATTTTAGTGGTAATTCCATATTGAACTGTGATGCTTTATTTCTAAAGACACAACTACAAACCGAATGCAAAGAGGAAAGGCTTCATAAATTGAATTATGTTCTAGGGGCCTGTTCTCTGCAGCCTTGAGTCCTCTTCCACATCTGTCACTTAGCATGAGCACATTAAAGGCAACGTGGAGATCTCATAGGGTAGTTGGATGCTTAGGATGTAGGTACATGGACGTGACTGCTCGGTTCAGTAGGATGTTTATTGTTTGGGCCTGTAGCACTCTGTGCTTTTTATTGTAGATGCAAGACAGGTGATTGTCCTTGTTTTTGCAGGTAGCGATATGGATAACTGAACCCAAGAACAACATTTTAATATTTTGTAGCTTACCGGCCCTTAAAGTGGGCGTCCAGGTTCTAACTAAGACTAAATCTGCTCCCAACCCCTTCTAATTCAAATTTTATTATTACGAACCTGTAGAAGGGAGATGCTTCCACTTACCTATTCTCAGAGCGCTCTGGGCCGGTCACATGGTTTTATCAATGACTGGCCTTCAGGGGAAAGTCGAGAGCCGAATGCCCCGTTGGTGACGTCACCCATAGGCTTACTAAGGGGCATACGTTGCCAATCACATGGCCGCACCGGAGTGTCCTTAGAAGAGCTATAAACATCTTCCTTTTACAGGGTAGTTAGAATAGCATTGTTAAAAGGGGTGGGAGCAGTTATAGACTGGTCTTCCAATGTAAAGGTGGCTATATTTTTATGTTTTCAGCTATACATAAAATACCTGTTAATTCTGCAAGAAATTCAATATCTGTGCCCTTTCCTGTGAACTGAACTTGAATCAAAAACGTCAAGAGCTGCAATACTGTTGGTGCTATATAAATTCTGTATAACAATAAATGTCTTTCCTGAGAAAACTTGAAAGCGAGGTCAGGCACTGGACGATTAGGTCTGGTTCACAGTCTTCGCTCAACTTTATCCCAAAGGTGTTCTATTGGGTTAAGATGAGGACTCTGCAGGCCAGTCAAGTTCCTTCACACCAAACTCACTCATCTGTCTTTTCTGGACCTTGCTTTGTGAACTGGTCCAAATCATTTGGTGGAGGGGGGATTATGATGTGTGTTTATTTTTCACAGGGTTGGCCCTTTAGTTCCAGTGAAGGGAACTCTTAAGCATACCAAGACATTTTTGGGCAATTTCATGTTCCTAATTTTGTGGGAACAGTTTGGGCATGGACCCTTCCTGTTCCAACATGACTGCACACCAGTGCACAAAGCAAGGTCCATAAAGACATGGATGAGCGAGTTTAGGGTGGAGGAACTTGACTGGCCTGCACAGAGTCCTGACCTCAACCCACCTTTGAGATGAATTGGAGCAGAGACTGCGAGTAAAGGCAGGTGTCCCAATACTTTTGACAATATAGTGTATCTAAAAAACATAATCTATTTACTACAACTCCCTTCTCTCTCACTGGTGAGACAGTTCCCTGACTATTATGCTGATTCAGTGGCCTGCACTGTACTACCTTCAATTGAAAACTATACCAAAAAGTGACAGGGAATGTAGAGCAAAGGTTCTGGCTTTCATCGTCGGTGACTGAGAAAGTGTGGAAAACTAGTCTCCTAGTATTTTTTAGAAGTCTGGAAAGGTAGCTGTAAATCTAAAAAAAAACAAAAAAACCTAGGGGCAGAGTATTATATGAAATATCTATGTTGGGTGTTGTATGACTCCAGTTCTTAGTGATTCTAAAAATAAATAAAAGGTTGGGCACAAGCATAACAAAAAGTGGGAGCCCATTTTTTTTTTTTTTTTTTTTAGATCTAGTTTATCAATAAAAAAAGCAGGGGCTGCAATACTCTTCAGTGCAGGGCACCCCACTGC